>APFE031465094.1:73835-100692 GCA_000404065.3 Pinus taeda | reverse complement strand
TATTTGCAGTTATACTAATTACAACTAGTTTAACCAAGTCAAACTGAACACAACTCCATCAACTCCACAATCAACTCCACCAAACTCAACTAATTGAGTTCTAACTGAAGTCATGCATGCAACAACTCAACTGAACCATAAAGAAAGCGTATTTCCTTCTGACAGCTGCATGTGCCACATCTATAGCTCAAACTGAAGTGCTCCAAGAGAATAAGATAAAGTTTATAGTCTAAATATTATTATAAGACAATAATATTTGGCTGCTCTATAATTAGACTTGAAAGTGTCACCATTGTTGTCTAAAAATAGAAGTCCATCTATTTTTGCCAACTTGACCAATCATCCATAGATAGCATCCTACAACTCATAGACATGAACCATATGTCTAAAAATAGACATTCTAAAAATAGACTTTGCGCCATAATTTGCCTGCGGGCCCACTTAGTGAAGGCGACCCTTTTCACTAAGCTCCATCATCTTGTTTCAATCTCAACATGTTTTAGATCGACCAGGGAGAGATAACCAAGTAGAATATTTTCTATCAAGACTTCATTCTTCTGATGATCTTATACTTGTGTCAGATAACTTCCCTGATGATCATCTATTTTCTATAACAAGTAAAACCCCATGGTTTGCAGATATAGCTAATTATATATCATCCAGAATATTACCATCTCATTTCACTAGCAAGCATAAAAAGAAAATAATTAGAGACAATGCAAGATACACTTGGATTAATGGAGATCTTTTCTATATAGGGCATTATCTTTTAATTAGGAAATGCATAAGAGAAGATGAAATCATTGATATTCTAAAAGCATGCCATGACAAACCATGTGGTGGTCATTTTGCAAGGAAGAGGACATCATACAAGATCTTAAATCAAGGCTACTATTGGCCGTCACTATTCATAGATTCATAGACTTATGCTCTGCCAAAGAATAGGTAGACCTGTAGTTTCAGATGAAATGTGATTGAAGCCTCAAGTATTGATAGAGCCATTTGAAAAATGGGCTCTTGACTTTGTGGGTCCTATCAATCCACCATCAAATGGTAAGAAGTACATCCTAGTATGTATTGACTACGTAACAAAATGAGCAGAGGCTAAAGCATTGAGCAAAGTAACAGAAATTGTAGTAGTTACTTTTTTTTATCAAGAAATATTTGTAAGATATGGAGTTCCAAGACAGATTGTCATGCACCAAGGGACACAGTTCACCTCCAAGCTTGTTCGAGACCTGACAGAGATACAAGATTAAGCATAGGAAATCAACTCCATATCACCCACAGGAAAATGGACAAGTTGAATCAACAAACAAAGTACTTGAGAACTGCATGACAAAGACAGTGGACATGCATAGAAAATATTGGTCAGAGAAGTTGAATGAAGCACTATGTGCTTATAAGATAACATGGAAAAATACTATTGGATTTAGCCCCTATCAGCTTGTTTATGGAAAAGAAGTCTTTTTGCCAATTGAATTTGAGATCCCTACATATAAACTTGCAATAGAATTGGGACTAGACCTGACAGAAGCACAACAACAGAGGATAATGCAACTCAATGAACTAGATGAGATCAAAAAACAAGCTATGGAACATACATCTCTAGTTCAACAGTAGAGAAAAAAATGGCATGACAAATTCATTAAAAATAAAATATTTCATAAAGGAGATTGGGCACTACTTTTCAACTCTAAGTTCAAATATTTCAAAGAAAAATTTACTACTCATTATCTTGGGCCATATGAAATAGAAGAAATATTTGATAATGGAGCAATAAGGCTAAAGACAATTGATGAAGCAGCAAATTCTTTTTTGGTTAATGGCCATAGACTAAAAGTTTATCATAAGCCTATAAACAGATAAGACTTTTTGAAAACAGTTTCAGAAGACAATGATATAGAATTATTGGAAAAGCATAGTAATATGCCTTCCCTACTTCTAGAAAAATAAAAAATAATAAGTTAAAAAATAATAAAAGAGTTTGGCTGTGAAAATCCAGGATACTTGCACAATACAAACTCGAATTCATATTAGAAAACCAATATGTTTGGCCAATATGAATTCTTTTTCATGTTTTTCTTTCCATTTATTTTTTTACATGATTATTCTCCAAAACTTAAAAGACTTGAGGACAAGTCTCAAAATAAGCAAGGGGGGAAGATTCATAATAAATCAACAAACCATGCAATGGTTTGATACCAAGCAGTTGTTTATCAGAAGGTACCTGAAACATTCTTATCAACAAGTATCATAAGGGACCTGAAAACATCATCATTAACATATATAGAAGGGAACTTAGTCAAATTAATGTCAAAGGGACCTCAAGCAACTACAAACATCTATCTACAATCCAGTATTGACAAGAATTCATTTTGAAAGTCAAGTGATAACAAAAGAAATGAGCTATCAAAGGAAAGTACTGCAAGTTTAGATTTCTTTTAAAGCCTTTGATTTTGAATTTTTTTCCTAAGATTGATAATTTAGTTTAAAAACTTGAATATGCAAATTCCTAGTCATATACATTATATCATTACCCTACACATTTATTCATTCATTATTCCTCTATACATTCACATCTCCACCATTTATATACATTATACCTACACATTTATTCATTCATTATTCTACCATACATTCATATCTCAACCATATCATTTACAAATTTTGATTAATCTTGTTGACCAAACCTCCTTCCTTTTGAATGTCTATACCACCAAGAAAGATCAGGTTATGGATCTACAAAATCAAAGTCATAAAGTTAGTATCATTGTAAAGAAATGTGATTTAAAATGACCTAAAACTATCGTCATTTTAAAAATTCATAAGCGCATATGATAAACGAAGGAAAATAAAAACATGAGCACATATGATAAACAAAGGACAAATGATAATGATAAAAACAAAACAAGCAAACGTGTGCATAATGGTATGGCATGAGTATACAAAATGGGTTGAAGAAATGTGTTGAAGGTATGAGTATATAAAAGGCGTTGAAGGCATGTATTGAAGACATGAGTATAGCACATACAACATAACTCATAACCTAAGGTCCTAATTCAACAAATGTCAAATGAGTACAGAACCATAAATCATGTTGTGACAGCATTTGGAAGTTGACATTAAAGGGATAAATAAAAAATGGTCAAATTTTCAAAGCAATGCTCTGTGGTCATCATCGCTCATTCAGCTCTGGAAACACAGTTAATTCACACAGTCCTGAGACATAGAAGAGCTAGTCCTAATCCGCAGAGAAGAGCTACTCTTGGCCATAGACAATATGCTATCAAATTTTGCATACACTCTGAGCCATAGAGAACTCATTGAACCGTGGAAATTGAGAAAAGAGCAGTGTAAAAACCTTGTGCAGTGTAGGAGACAAGGGAAGAACGGAGAAATAAGAAGAGGCACAGATAATAAGGGAAACATTGAGCAGTATGAAGAGTTAAAGAGGAGTGTAACGGTGTTTCAAAGAAGTCTTTGTGCCAAGCTACAACCTAAGCCATCAATTACGCAGAGAATCCCTTGAATTACACAGAGAACTCCCAGTGAAGGTAAGCATCGGTCCCCTCAGGAATTAAATGAAAATGATTTGGAAAATCGAACTCAAATTTAGTTGAAATGTGTCATATGAGACTTCAATTCCGGAATCATTTGCTATTTTTTGTCCTTAAAATCCTCTGCCACCTGTAAGAGATAACGATTTCTCGACATGATAGGGAATTAGTTTTAATTAAACTATATGACTAGCGGGAAGAGAAGTCGTTAACATGGAGTTTTCAACCAGTTCCTCTTCCATTTCAGGTATCAAACAATTATTTCTTCATGCAAAATTCATTAAACGATTTGTGCAATAAATGTTTACAGCATGCATATTTTAGAACAGAGGAATTATTTTTCCTTTCTTTCTCATACTTTGCATAAGTAAATTTTGCAAAATGAAGATAAAAAAAACATGATTTGAAAGATATTTTACAGTGAAAATCTTTTTTGTTTTGGGTCTTTACACAGTCAGTTTTTCCTTCATTAAAAGAACATAAAATTTGTAGCAGAAGGCAGAATACACAAAAATTGAAGAGTTCATTTGTTTTTTTTTAACAAGCTAGGGAGGACTGGTAAGTAAATTTACCAAAAATTCTTGTTGCTTATTTTGTTGTCATATATATTTTTATGAGGTTATTCACAGGACAAGGATATATTGATTGGTATACAGAACACATGGCAACAAGAATGGAACCTAGAGAGTTCAAACTAGAAAATTGGAGCAAAGATGTAGTGGAAAAGTTGTTTCAAGCAGGATTACTTGAATTCCTAAGAAAATTTAATGGCCATATTTACAAGATTACATAGGAATTCATCAAAAAAATTGAAAACGGGAAAACCAAGGTGGGTGAACTTCCCATATTAATAAACCCATCATTTATATCTCAGGCTTTAGAACTTCCTTTTGAAGGGGAAGAATATCATAAGGGGTTGCATTTCAAGGGAAAAGGTTGGACCTTCTTCCTAGAAAAACAAAGGAAAGGCACCTTTGATAGATCAAAAGGAATTCAAAGGGACTGGTTCAGGGAGTCTTGGTCCAAATTAGTTCGAATCATTCAGAGATATTTCACTTGTGACAATAGGCATGACCTAGTTTATCTTTATCATATAAAACTACTACAACATATTAAAGGAGATTGCAAAATCAACATCCCTTACTTCTTTTCAAGGAGTTTGATTAAAATGATAGAAGGAGCCAAAAACAAAACAGAAGCTCAATACCATTGTGGGTTGATTAAAATACTTTTTCAATATCAAGTGAGAAACAAAGGGACACCTTGGAAGGAGTTCTTGGCCAAAAATAACTTTGAAGAACAAGAAATAGAGAGTGAAGAAAGGCTTGAGAAGCTACATATTACAAAAAGCATTACGAATTCCCCTTCATGTCCTAGAACAAGATCTAAAAAGAAACAAGATAGTTTCATGGTAGAAAAAGAAAAAACATATTTGTCTATCCCAAGAAAACCAAGAAGGAGATCACAAGAAGGACCAAGTAACCAAGAGAAGGAACCAAAACTTGAGATTGTTGAGAAAGAACTAGAACATGAGATTGTTCAGAAAATCAATGAAATCATACAAAGGTTAAAAAAGGGAGTTTAGGAAGAGCCTATGGAAAAGGGCTCTTATTTTGAGGAACCTTGGATAGAATCCACTTCATCACATGCATGTGCTAAAGAGGTAAGAGAAGAGTTGCACGATGAGGAAGATCTGAAGAAAATAACAGAGTTAACTGATGAGATAAGGGATAGTGAAATTATGGAAAGATACTTGAAGAAGGAAAACAAGATGTACATGGAAAACAACAATAAAATGGCCAAAGAGAACAAGAAATTGGAAAATCAAGTCAAGAAGCTTGAAACTCAAAACATGCTCACTTCAAAACAATCTTATAGATGGCTCAAAGAGAAGAAACGGTGGCAATACAAATATCAAAAACAAAAGGTAAAAGCTACCATCTATAAAGCAGGGGAGCATGAAGGCATTAACATTTTACTTCAAGATGCACAACAGGATGCTATAGGTATAGTTATAGGTTTAACAGAGGCATCAACACTCATAAGGTCAAAGCAAAGGAAGCAAGCATGAGGACATGCTTCAGCATCAGCAAGGGGGAGATGTTGGCCCTCAATTTTGGTCACTTTTGTTTATCATAAACCCACTTACTTACCATCATATTCCACCTTATTCCACTCATATATGCTTCATTTTACCACTATTTTCATATTCAGGTAATTAGATTAAGTTTTTCAATTTTTAGAATTTTTTGTAAAAATTGGGTTTTAAAATTAATTTTAGAATGCACTAAAAATTGTCGTAATATCTCCATTAAAGTGATATGTGCAAGATACCTAGACACGATCTGAATACATATTTGGAAATATTAGGAACCGTGAATGGATGAACATCTATTGGTTTGGTGAAAATGAGCATATACATGCCTGATCAACGCTAGTCAAACTTGACCTATCACCTAGAAATCCCTATTAAAAAGGGGCAGTTTTAGGATTTTTTGGAATTTTTCTAGATTTCTTGTAACTAATGGATGGCTTCGACCTGATGAAGTGGGATAACATTAATTATGGTTGTTTTAGACTTTTTAGCTTATATGGTTATTATTTTTCCTATTTAAAGAGAGGCATTCATAGTTAGACTATGTAGAAAAACCTGAAGATTATTATTTTGAGATAATTGAAGGCAAAGCTTTTGTTTCATGATTTCTTTGTGTTTTCTGGAGTGAATGATTTTTTGTAGCTGAGTATTTTAGCATTGTACGAGCAAGAATTTTTGGCCCCCATACCAATCTAAGTACACTTTGTTGTATGATGTTCATATTTGTGTATATGTTAGTTTAATTCTCCATGTTTATTGTATTCATTTGTTGTAAATATTTGTAAATATCTTTAATGAGAATTCATTTTTATGGCATGTGTTAAGTGAAGATTTCTTCCTTTTAGTGATTAGCTTGAATGCGGAAGGACAAACAGTTCTCTTAGAAAACAGCCTCTTCTCTGTGAGCTAGGACTAAGATTGAACAAGATTCACTTCTTTCAAGCTTTATTAGATTAAGTTCTTATGCTTTCATTACATTCTTTTATGCTTACTTAGATATTGGCAATGTCATTATATAATTTTTGAGGGAGGATAACCAGGTCTCTTTGAACAGAGCCTCTTCCTTGTTTTTCTAAAATAGTCTAATTTCATTGACCAATAATGCATGCTTTTATGAAATAGACTTAAATGTTTTTTGCTTAGTTATGTAGAATAATTTATATTTGTAATATGCACTTTTGTTCTCATAACTACTTTCTATATTAGTTCTTATCCAAAAATCCATAAAGTGTGGTTTGCTTCTAATATTACCAACTTGGATCGATGGTAAAATACATGCCTTAATTTATACAATAAATTGAGCTGACAGTTTTAATATCTGCAAAAATGCTCGGGACATCCTCTTAATTTGGTTTGCATACCTCCACCTAGATACCTGATCATATCCTATATACCTGACCACATCATTGTTTTTGCAATCATGTGCTTTGTTCCCAAACTTTGTACATGAGAAACAATAAACAAAAAACTTATTTTGATACCTACATATAGAAGGATATTTTGACCTACTGAGTTACTTCTTAGAGGATCCATGTTCCCTTGTTGATAAACACCTACTTGATTGTTGCTTGTGGATGCTTTGTGAGGAGCCATCTTCATTTGTTGATTTCCAACACCTGTGTCATTATTTATTGTGGATGCTTTGTGATGAGCCATATTCATTTGTTGATATTCGATACCTGCATCATTTCTGCTTGTGGATCCTTTCTCTTCATTCTAGTTCCTTGCATTATGCCCCTTCCTAGAATTATCTTGAGTGTCATTGAAATGAACATGCTTGACCTAGTGCACCACTTGCTTTGGATCTTCAAGAGAGTTGCTGATGTTTGTTGCGAATGTGTTATCAAGCCTCTTTGAGCAATTTTCATTTGATGATCTTGGGGGGTCATTATTCTTATGTGCCTCATAATTTTCTTGATAATCAATACCTATATTAATTTGTGGGGTCCTCTACATGTTGAGTACGTGATCTAGGGATTCAAGCCCTTTATGGAACTTATAATTAAGTTTTTCCAATTTTATTATTAAGGGGATAACCTCCTCTCCTATTCTTTCATAAATTTTCTCCCTTTCATTTTTCTATTTGAACAGAAACTCCTTTACCCTTTTTGTTTCTTTTAGTTCAACTTTGAGAGCACTAATGATATCTTCATTTAGACTTTTGTATTGAAGTTGTTGCATTAATTGGATTTCTTTATTTCTAAGGATCCTTATTTCCTTTAATGCACTTTTAATTTATCCCCCATAATCAACTTTTGCTTTAGGTTCTTCGATCTCAGTAATGGATAATATTTCACACCTTTCTTCATTGGTCACACTTTCATTGCTTTCACTGTCACTTTATTCTTCTGAGTAAAAATTATTTTTCTTACTAGGTTGCCTCTTGTTTTTATGCTTAGGTTTGAATCTTGACTCATCATCACTATCATTCATCTTAGAATAAATACATTTATATGCATAATGACCTACCATTCCACATTCATAACATTTGAAAGGAACCATACCTTTGAACTTGTCAATTCCTCTCTTCAACTTTCAGACTAACTTGGCTTCTTCTTCATCACAGTTAGAGTCTTCTTGATATTTTTTCTCTTTCTCTTCTTTTGTTTCCTTGAAAGCTGCTTCCTTAACTCCTTATTTGTCTTCCTTGATTCTTATGTCATATGTAGAGAGAGTTCCATGAACTTTATCCACGGAAATCTTGTCTACCTCTGATAGTTCCTCAAGAGTTGATACTTTGGTATTAAATCTTAATGGAAGTGATCTCAAAAATTTCCGGAGAACATAGCTATCCTAGACTTCTTCACTAAGGCCTACAATATATTTAACTATATTTTCTACTCAAAGAGAATATGAAGCAATGTCCTCATCTTCTTCAATCTTCAAACTTTCAAAATATCCCTTGAGAGCTTGTAGCTTAACCTCTTTTACTTTTTCATCCCCATCATAATATGCCTTGAGTTTGTTCCATGCCTCATGAGCTGAATTACACTACATTACTTGGACAATTTTTTATTTTTCCAAGCCACTTAAGATAGCATGTTTAGTTTGTGAATTAAATCTGTAGACTACCCTTTTTGCTACATTCTTTGGAATGGAATTAGGAACTTTATAATCAGTCTCCATAATTTCCAAACCTTTTCTCCCAAGGAGATGATATTTGTCTCCATCCTTATCTTCCAAAATGCATAGTTTTTTCTCAAACATATGGGTCTTTCCCACTGCTCTAGTCATGGCCATTTTTATTTAAAATTCAACCCTTTGGTAGTTAACTATTTCGAAGATAACCTGGCTCTAAAACCACTTGTTGGTCCAAAGATCACACTGAGAGGGAGAGTGAATTCGTGTGAGACCAATCTTACCATTTCATGACCTTTCATGATCAAATAACCATATAACAATGAACCATTAGCATCATATCATCAAATATAATAATTCTATTTCGAAGATAACCTGGCTCTAAAACCACTTGTTGGTCCAAAAGTCAGACTGGGAGTGGGAGTTAATTATTGTGAGAACAATCTTACCATTTCATAACTTTTCATAATCAAATAATCATATAACAATGAATCATGAGCACCATATCATCAAATGTAATAATGCATCACCAAGTTACCATCATATCAATAACACAAAATCCATCACACCACAAAGATACACAAGAATTTTACTTGGAAACCCATATGGGAGAAAACCACAAATCTTCTTCTTCTTTGTCTTCAATTTATTTACATAGATTCGCAGGTTATGACCTGCTAAAGGAAACTACACCAAGATATGAAAGTTGCCACTTGTGGTAGGCTAAAACTTGATTGAGGCACCCACCTCGAAAGATGCAAGAAATTTCTCACTATGTGCTTCAACCTAATTGAGGCTTTCCTACTGCTCTAGTCATGGACATTTTTCTTTAAAATTCAACCCTCTGGTAGGTAACTGTTTTGAAGTTATCTTGGCTCTGAAACGAATTGTTGATCCAAAGGTCACACTAAGAGGGGGATTTAATCGATGTGAGACAAATTTTACGATTTCACAACTTTTCATAATCAAACAACCATATAACAATGAATCATAAGCATTATATCATCAAATATAATAATGCATCATTGAGCTACCATCATAGCAATAACATAGAATCCATCACATCACAAAGAGACACAAGATTTTTACGTGGAAACCCATATGGGAGAAAACCACAAATCTTATTCTTCTTTATATTCAATGTATTTACATAGATTCGAAGGCTATGACCTGCTAAAGGAAACTACACCAAGATATACAAGTTTCCACTTGTGGTAGGCTACAACCTGATTGAAGAACCAACCTCGAAAGATGCAATAAATTTTTCATTGTGTGCTTCAACCTAATTGAGGCACCAACCTCGATGATGAGCGGGCTCCAACCTTCTCTAGGATCCAACCTCCTTCTTCAACTTCTTATGGACCTATATTTCATATCATTTTCAAATTGGATCCATTGTTATCATTTATTGTTGTTAATAACTAAATCATAAGTACAATCTACAACTTGCAATTCTACAACCACTATCATTTCCAGAACCAACAACCACTTCCAATATCATAAGCTACAAGCACTATCACTATGATAATTTCCAATCACTATCAATGTCATAATCTAGAACCATTGTTACTCTAATCATTTCCTAAAACAATTGACATTATTTTTCATGTTATTGTCTATAGTCTATTCTGACCAATTCATCAATATGATCACTCAAACCCCTTCTAAGAACCTGTTTTTACCATATATCCAAAACCATTGCAGTCTAGTCATAAACCCTCAAAAAATACAAAAGATATTTTAGTGATCAAATAAATTTCAAAAGGGCATTACATACCTCTAGTTACATCCATCTCTAAACCCTGATCATCCAGCTTCTCCTGTAATCGAATTTGGATCAATATTGACTCTAGAAACACATAAAAACCATGTAGAACTATATAATAAATTAAACATTCTACAAAAGGCCCTTTTCCAAGCACCCTTCTACAAATTTCCTGGATTCCAGTATCAGTGCAACAGAATAGTCATCGTTGGTTTTCTTAAAAGTTCTACAAAATAAAACCAAAAAAATATAATAAAAAAATATGTGTTATCTATGAAATTTCCATGATTGCAGTGACTAGGTATTATTCTCCAAACTTACATAGCTTATTTGTCTTTTGTAAATTAATATTATGGAAAATAATGAAAAATCATAAATAAAACACTACAAAAAATAAAATATTGGAATTGAAAAATAATGCACACATATACAATAAAATTTGACACTATTATTTTTAGACAAATGTCCATGGAAAAACCTTGAAGGAAAAACCAGTGCAGTAGATGAGGGTTTTATTATTATTCAAAAATTTTAGAAATATTACAACTAGTTGCCTTTCACTGGAAAAAATTCAGAAAATATTGATCTCCACTAACAAAATATAATGGAGACTCATAGTCTCCCTTTATAACCAACTTGGGCCTCCTCCTAGCACTCACACTTCCTCCTGGGACTCGCACTTCCTTCCTAAAATACGCACTACTATCTAAGGATCATTCACACAACCTTCAAATACCCTTTACGGAAGTCACTCTACCTCTAGATATTATCTAAAGCCACTCTCTCTACCTCTAAATCATTTTTTGGCACTAGCATAAGACTTACAACCTCTACAACTTGCAATGGCTATACTGGCTAATTTGCACTACTGGATTTCGGCCTCTCTACAAATAATTTTGGCCTCCTCTTCCAGTGTCTCGAACACTATAAACACTGAGGAAATATCCTCTAAAATCTTGCTCCCAAATCTTTGTTGAACCCCTAGTACTGATGCTTCCCTAGCTTCAATTGTGTCCTTGCTTAACACTGCAAATGGGTAAGTCAAATTTCTCTCTCAATAAATTGTGTCTTTTCCAAACCCTTTAACTTGGCCTTATAATCTCTCGTTGGAGGTTAGACGACCATGATCAGATCTCAACCAATGGCTAAGATCATCTTGACTCCGTCAAATAACTTTTTCGAAATCCTTTAGAGAAAAATTGAACTCCCTCAATTAATTCACTTTGCCAATTTTCCTAAGACAAGAAATATTTAATTATTGGCTAATGAATTTAATTGAGGTGTCTCCAAGTATTTTCTCACAAAACCTTTTCTGGGTTTTAGATATCTCATGTTCCTTACCTTCTTAGAGACCATAGAGACTAGGACACCTATTTTTGACAAGGTTAATCCTCTCTGCAGATGGATACGATCCCTCTAGCCCAATGAGTAGGTTTAGCAACTGAAGTGACAATCAACTAGACATATTCCTAGGTTACCATTGAAAAGAAGAATGAAAGAGATGACCTACCTCGTTCTGATGCTATTTCAATTTCCTTTGCTGAGGGACTTGAACCACTTGTCTCACAGTCTTGTTCCTTCTTCTCTCATTGTTAATGTACATGCACAAGTGATCAAGAGACAACAAAGCATGCCAAAATGAATAGCAAATCCAATAAAATAACTACTTAACTAATCAAGGAATATCAAGCTAAATAATGCATGAACATATATATTTTGGTAAGATGAACCAGCAGTTGTATATTATTAGGAAATAAAGGGAATATTACAACCAAAGCCTTGATGATGAAACCTTGATGTTGAAAGGCTCTCCTTGAGTGGTAATCCAAGTCCAAGCCAAAAACCCTCCAAGCATTCCTTCTCCAAGTCAAATGAATAGCCTTAGGCACAATCTTAGCATAAAGGTGCAAATAGACATAGACCAACCATTTGGGAATGGGGGAGGATGAATTTATAGACTGGAAAGGGGAGTTAGGACTTCTCCAAACATAGGAGTAGGTCCTCATCTCAAGGAGGTAGGTCATAGGCATAAGACCAAGAGGCCAAGTTGGGGGAATTCAACCTCATCTATGCCAAAAAAACTCCATGTCACCGCTCTGGAAGCTTCTCATCATCTTTGGGGAAAATTTCCTTTTTGGGGATCATCGTGGGTATACAAGGGAACATAGCGATGCCATCATGGGTCAAGCGTGATGCAACAAGCGACCATTGCAGTTTTTAACCTCATAAGAGCAATGAGTCTCAAAATCGTGGTTTTAGAGCTATTTCTTTAGGGGAAATCTCAAGGCATTTTCCAATCAATGTTTTAGGGAGGATATGAGCTACATATCTGAATAAATACACTGCATGATGGTCATGTTTCGGGCACTTCAGGGTATGTCACGAGGAAGTGTAGGAGGTGTGACAAAATATTGTGTAATAGATGCCCCCTAAAGCATGAAGGCAGAACGAGGAGTGATGGCTAAGATGCTTTACGAGCTCTTGCAAGGACGAGGACACACACTATCAGGAGACCTGCAAATGAAGGATGCATATACATATACATATCTAAGATCAAGACATGAATCTACCATATGGATGCAGCCATTCGAATGATGAAGACTATATGAAAAAGATCCATGGTAAGGGCGTAGCCATCCAAATGAGAAGGATCATCTGTGAACCTAAGATCCAAGGTATGGTCACAGCCATCCAATGTAGAAGGATCATTATAGATGTAAAGTCTCACGATATGGTCACAACCATCAATATAGTAGAAACATGTGTACAATCATGAATAACATATAACTCCATGTAGCCTAAGTCATATCAAACAAGATTTAGGGTCTTGCGCTCCATCCCAACCCTATCAAAGTATGAATTCTAACATGTGAATAAATGTGTAGAAGTCGAACATGCTAGAAAACCACTTGATTACAGGCCAATGATGTGGACCGTTAACAGGTACGAGAGAAACCACCAATAATGACAATGGCTCTCAAGGTACAACAGTACAATCCATGAATGTGATAATTAAGCTGAAGTCAAACACTCGTGGAATCACCCAATCGAAAGCCAATGATGAAGACCTATTGTCAGATGTGAAGAGTTGGCCAATAGGGCATGCCAGCTCTAAGGTACTGAAAGGGAGTTTCTAAGTCATCTTCCTGGATAATGAGCTGAAGTCGACAGGAAGTGACCAATCGAAGGAGGGTCATAATGATTCCCTCATCATTGACATGAAACAAGGAATAAAGTGGAATAATTTTCAATACTGTAACAATGACTCAAATGGTATATAGGTAAATAATTGCAGATTGGACTTCTCTTGAACATATTGGCGACATGATTCTGGAGTGTGGAAACATTAGACTCAACATAGGACCAAGGGTCATAATGACGAGGTGGAATAGTCAAATGAGAGGTAAAATGGATCACCCAAACCCGGAAGGAAAGGTGACTAAGTGAGGATATCCCAAACCCGACACAAGAAACAGATGAGTGTCATGTTCAAGAGAGATATGCTACCAACAAAAAGGATGTTTCATATTCACTTTTCCCCCGCTATTTCTGGCAAGTACCTCTTTATTTTTACACAATCTCGAAGAGGATACCATATGCTGGTCATATAAGTTCACACTTTGGATGAATCCATCCTAGAAAGTTTTACGAGTCCTAAGAAGGAGAAGCTTGGTCTCATCATGGTGAGGAGTCTTTCGTCGTAAAGTTTTAACGAGTCTGATGTAAGAATAACTTGGTGTCTTTTTCATATTTAGAGAGTTTGAAAAATATACAGAAAAAGAAAACTCCATCAGGACCCTTTTTGTGATTTGTCCCTCGAACCCAAAAAGGTAGAAAACAATATTCGAGAGAACCTCCGAGCCATGTTTGACTAAGGTGTTCCTTTTTTGTACAATAGTCTATCTCAGTCCAGAAAAGGGTTAAACTTATACTGAGTAGACTTCAATTCATTTACTTTAACGAGTTCAAAATGACAAGTACTTGGAAATATTTTCATATTTTTGGAGTCTGAAAAGAGCCAAAAGAGGACTCCGCTGGGAGGAACGAGTGGTATAAAAGGATAGCAACTGGTTCTGGTAATGATGAAACTGCTCAAAACATGTAATGGTCAAGAGGTCGACTGATAAGACCACTCATCGTAGATGTTCCTCAGGTAAGGGTATAACAACCAAGTGAAAGCATGTGATCGGCCAAAGAGATGGTGATGATGGAATGAACAAACCAAGGCTCATCTCGCAAAAATCAGCTGATAAAAATGGCAATCACAAGATGTAAGGTGGGAATGGTTTCATTTTTACAAAATCTCAAAACATGAGAAATTATGCTTGAGTATACTTGAGGATGGTTTCATTTTTTCACAAGCTTGAAACATGAGAAGAAACTAAGCTTGGATTTGGTTTCATTTTTACACAATCTTGAAGCAAAGATAAACTATGCTTGAGATAAGTTTGCATGCCCCGAGCATAATGACTCAATTTGAGGAACATGCCCCCCAAGCTTCATTTCATTCACCTAAGTGGATGGAATGAAAGTTCACTTACGAGATCAAGTGAAATACTTGACTAGGATTTTACGAGATCTAATAAAATACTCGAATTGGAAGGGGATTTGTTTCAATTTTTAATGAGCTTGACACAAGAAAAGAACCATGCTCATGACACCTTGTTTCATTTTTTACTGAGCTTGACACAAGTAAAGGAACCATGCTCATAATCGTTTGTTTCATTTTTTAAGTAGCTTGACATAAGACAAGGAACTCTGCTCCATCCTGACCTGATAAAAGTGCTTGACACAAGAAAAGAACCATGTTCATGACACCCTGTTTCATTTTTTACCAAGCTTAACACAAGTAAAGGAAGCATGTTGATCATCCTTTGTTTCATCTTTTAAGGAGCCTGACACAAGACAAGGAACTTTGCTCCATCCCCAGTGGAGTCACCATTTTGTTGACAAGTTTAATCCTCTCTGCAGACAGAGACGGTCTGTCTAGTCCAATGAGTGGGTCTAGCAACTAAACTGATAATCAACTAGACATATTGCTAGTTTATAATTGAAAAGAATAACGGAAGAGATGGCCTACCTCGTTCTGATGCTATTCTGATTTCCTTTGTTGAGGGCCTCAAATCACTTGTGTCACAAACGTTTTCCTACTTCTCTCAATGTTTATGTACCTGCACAAGTGATCAAGAGACAACTAAGCATGCCAAAACCAATAGCAAATCCAATAACAACCTACTTAACTAATCAAGGAATGTCAAGCTAAATAATGCATGAACATATATATTTTGGGAAGATGAACCAACAGTTGTATATTATTAGGAAATAAAGGGAAGCTTATAACCAAAGCCTTGATGTTGAAAGGCTCTCCTTGAGTGGTAATCCAAGTCCAAGCCAAGGACTCCCCAAGCACTCCTTCTCCAAGTCAAATGAATAGCCTTAGGCACAATCTCAGCATAAGGGTGCAAATAGACATAGACCAACCATTTGGGAATCGGAGAGGATGAATTTATAGACTGGGAAAGGGAGTTAAGACTTCTCCAAAGATAGGAGTAGGTCCTGATCTCAAGGAGGTAGGTCATAGGGATAAGACCAAGAGGCCAAGTTGGGAGAATTTGACCTCATCTATGTCAAACAACCTCCAGCTCGCCGCTCTAGAAGCTTCTAGATCACAAAGCTTCTCATCCTCTTTGGGGAAATTTTCCTTTTGTGGGATCATCACGGGTATACAAGGGAACCAGGCAATGCCATCACGGGTTAAGCATGATGAAAAAAGTGACCATCGTGGTTTTTAACCTCATAAGAGTGACGAGTCTCAAAATAAGGGTTTAATAGTTATTTCTTAAGGGGAAATCTCAAGGCATTTTCCAATCAATGTTCTATGGAGGATATGAGCTGCATATCTGAATAATTACACTGCATGATGGTCATGTTTCAAGCACTTCAGGTTATGTCACGAGGAAGTGTAAGAGGTGTGACAAAATATTGTGCGACACCTATCTGTTGCTACCCCAAAAAAAACTAGCACTCCCTCTTAGTGAGGAATATGTTCCCCACTACTCCCAACTGCTCGCTGAAGTAAACAAACTTTTCCCTACCCAAGGATTTTCTGTAATATCCCCAATTTTGATTTTTTACATTAGAGACAATCTTTGGAAGAGGATGCAATTATAGCATTGGGACCTAGGAGGAAAAAGGGAAATCGCAGCTTTAGTGGAGAGTGGGGACCACAAGGAGAGAAATTTGACCCAAGTCGCAATTGACACTAGTGATAAGGGAGAGAGAATGGAAGGGGTGTGAATTAGTGAAAGGTGGGGACAAACAAGAGAGAGAGGGAAAAAATTATAAATAGAGCTCGGGGCCCTCCATTTGGCATATTTGATCATTTTTACAAATCAACTCTAGTTCATTTGAGCTACTTAGCCAAGAAAACATGCGTTGTTTAGCATAAGGAATTCCTAAGAGGGAATTCCAACCTCTCTTTCGATGGACTTCAAGTGCCACCCTAAGAAGGAATTTCTAAACTCAGTGGGAGGTAAATTTGCTAGAGATTGTGGTACCTTTTAGCCTCTTTCTCAGCTAGTTCGATTTCCAGGGAGGATGCAAGGATAAAACTCGTACCACTGAGTTGGGGCAAAGAAAAGGGGTATTTTGGCCTAAGAAATTAGCAGAAATTTCCCTCAAGTTGGACTAGAATTTGTGGATATTTTCAGCGCCCGAAGTTGCAGATTTTGTGAGAGACAAATATGTCACTCTAGGGCCTATATAGTAATGACACTGGGTAAAATTCATGGGGCTGAATACTTCATGCTTGTGCAGATTTTTGGGAATGGAATCCACTCACCTCTTTGGAGGTAATTTCCAGAGTATTTTTACAGTAGATTGAGGATAACCAATTTCCAAATCTAGTAGCTGAAGTGTGGGGTTTTATAGACATATTTGAGCACTGCAACCCCAATCACATATGTCCATAAAACAAGGGCTTCTAAACCCCTAAAAGAGTTGTTTCCTACCCTAAAGGATCAATGTCAACTGATTACATCATTTCCCAGAAGTTCTCCTTGAAAAACTGCTCAGAACTGGTCAAAACTGGACCATACAGACTGCTCCATTTTGAGGGTGTGATGCATCTCACCTGCTACACACAAAGGGTGCAATGCATACTGAAAAGCCCTTCTGTATGGTGTGATGAGCGAGAGCAGACAAATGGCAGAGGCAGTTTGCTAGCTGGAAACTCAAAGAGTCTTCTAGAAACTGCTCTTATGACACTTGCCTCTCTGAATTTACCTAGGGACGAGTAAGAGATCATGAAATCTCCAAGTGGAACCAATAACTATCAATGAAATGACATTAATAAAAATCCCAGAAGCTGACTCACCCCCCTGCAAATATCTATATATGGATCCCTCATCCTAGAGATCCAGAGGCTGGAATTTTGTATTTTGTAAGGAAGTGCTATTGGTTTCTCTCAGAAGCGTTGCATTGTTGGGTGATCTAGCTTTTCATGAGGTGAAGAGAGATCTTGTGCTGGGAGGATGGCACTAGATTAGACAGTTGGGTCGTAATCCTCTCATCTACTACTTCTATCAATAAAGTTATTTGAGTTTTCCTCCATATACTTGTATACTTATAAATCTTGTATTTGTGTATGCATTTGTGTGGTTAATGTACATCTCATTCTACATTGTTTATGGTTATAGATCTCTATGCTTTAATGGTGTTTTGCTGCTTTGAGTCTACAGGTGTTCTTTGAAGCGGGACAAGTGAGAAAGGAGTGGTGAAAGCTCTATCAAAGGAGAGAGGAAACAAGTAAGGAACCAAGCTAAAGACTAAGTTTGGTGCTCTCTACTTCTCTCTCATCTATCTCTCATAAAGGAAAACACAAGTTACTTTGAATTGTTTGTTTCTAAGATAGCTACCCGTCTTAGTGGGACTAGCAGATCTGAGTAGACACTAGTTCTCCCAGAAACAAAATGGCGACTCCAATGGGGAGCAAATAGTTTGTTTGTTTGTTACTGTTATTTTCTTTATAAACTACAGACGGAGCCTGAAGTTAAGCCAGCTAGCCTTCGAACTGCTTTTTCTATGCAACTGCAAAGTACATCAACGCTGCTTCAACCAATCTCCGGGTTGTTTCAAGAACTGAACATCTAACTTTCAAACATCCTAAGTGCCCTGGTGGTAGCTCAATAACCTCATTATATCAGCCCCTATACTTTGTGTTTACTGCCTATCATAAGCTCAGCCTAAATCCCTTAACTTAGCTGCAAACTGTGGGTGAAAACCAAGCTTAGTCTCGTCCCTGGACCATCGCACTGTCCCTCATTGGCAGTTTGGATGCATCACACCTCCCTTGTGCTGCAAGTGAGATGCATACATGTTTCCCTTAAGGATAGGTGTGATGATTGAATGACACTGTTTTTGCCTCCAGATGTTGGTTTTTCCTTCATTGTTTTCAGCTTTATTCAGTATTTTTGTTGTCTATGATCGGTATATCACTGTTTAAACCTTCTTCCTTTACATTATTCAGCCTCCATTGATAAGGGATTGTGAATGTTTATTATGTATTTTTCATCATTTACAGTCTTCCTTTGCAAAAAGTAGCTTAATCGAACTGTTGTATTTTGATTTGAAAGTGTCGCAACTGTTGTTTTCAGTCAAGGAAAAGAGTGTCGTAAAGTCTTCCTCTTTTAGATAGTCGATTTTACTTTTGCCATTATATTTGATTTGAATTGTCAATTCTTTGAAGTGTCGAAAACATTTTTCCATTCAAAACTGAAAGTGTCGTCTTAGTCTTCCTTTTGTTTTTGAAAAGAAATTGCTAAAGTGATGCTTTGAAGAAAAGTAGTTCAGATTTGTACTTAGTTTCCTTTTTTTCATTCTCACATTAAGGAAACTGAAAAACAAATACATGCATGTGCATTTTCATTTAGACTGCATGTGGAAATTGATTTAGGACAAAGTGCATTTAGTGTGTGCTCTCTGCTCTATGTTGAAAGAATCTTACTCTTCTTTCCTTAGTAGCTAGGATTTTCATTGCTAAAAGAAAATAAATGACTGTTTATCATCTTAGATTGCATATTTAGGAATTGTACATCTACATCATGTGGTGAACCTTGAAAGGCAAACTTCTTAAGAAAGATCAATTGTAAAATAAACCTCAATGATCATAAAAACGCTTTGGAACCTAACGCACAACATCTAGAAGTCTAGGCTAGAAATGTATTCCGACGTCGTAAAGCCTGGTAACTATCATTTTCATCGTAGGTTGGTTGATTCCTCCTCTTTGATACGACAAGTGCCAGTACGGACTTATGCTCCCACGTACCATCGAGTATATATTGGGATACCACAATACGTTGATATCCTTTATCCTTAGGAAGTCGTTTCTGTTGCCCTATCGATCGCAATGCACTGAACACAGCATTCGGGAAGATTGATTGTCGTACGTAAAGTCCTTGGAAATTTCTCTATAATTTACCGCCAAGGTGTATATTGTAGTTTTGTGATTGGTTTGGTAATCCCTCTGTCTAGATTTCTAGAGCAGTCACTTTCGTTCCTTTTAAGACTCCTTAAAAGAAAAGGTCCATCTGAGCACTTGTCACTTCATACTCATTAAAAATCGAAGGCGACTAGAGTCATATTTAGCTTTTTCTCAACTCTTAAAAATTGAAAAAACAAGTTGTGTCCAAGCTTCATAAAATTTATTTAATTCAGAATAACATCATTGTTCCCTCGTTGGTCTTAGGTTGAGATAATGGAGTCCACCAATCAGGGATTTCCCCTTGGGGGAATCCTAGTCCTTTCTATTCTTGGGGAGGTATTAGTGCTTCATACATGGCTACATTGTCCCTTCCAGGACTCGCAATTGGCCTACCAGTATGGCTATTCTCGACCTCTGTCATTCAAAACACTGTAATTCCTCAGCAATCAAATCAACAACCAGATGATACTGGAGTTGTTCCCCCACCTTCCACTTCGTTTGTTTCTCCCTCTCATTCTTCCTCTTCGCTTGGTGAAACTAGTAACACTAAAAACCAAGTAACTGAGAAGAAGAAGAAAGGGAAGGAGAAGAAGAAGAATAAGCCAACGGTGAAAGGGGGCAACCATGCATCGTTTGGCAAAAATCCACACACTGCACCATCCAAATCCAAATCTCCATGTGTCATTTGCAAAGGAGACCACTATCATCGAGATTGTCCTTGCATCCCACGGATCTTGAGAGACTGGTCCCCCTGCTTGCACAATCCAGTGTCTTCAACCTCTATTGATCATGTTGAGAGTACACCGTCAAATAGTGAAAATAAATTCAACGAACAGAAAGGAAGATCTAAATTTCCTTGTAGGCTGTGTGAAGGCGATCATGCCCTCCACCGTTTTCCTTTTTTGGATAAAGCTGAAAGGGTCTTGGATAATCGTCCTACTTCACCGCAGCGACTTCCACCTGGATACAAGAAACTCTTGCCAAGTCCATCGCTAGTTGAAAATTCAACTGACATACCTCTATTGTCGGTTGAAGCACCTATCATTGAAGATAAACCCTTTGAGTCCACACTGGACCAAAGTCAATAGGTCGAGATGGCAGTCGACCCAGTCTTGTCTTCAGAAGGTCCACCTTCAAATGATACGGTCTCCAAAGAGAATGAGAATAACATCGTTCAAATTCTTTTTGTTAACACAGAATCCGATGAACATGGGGGCAATCTACCCATTCCTTTACCACAGGAAGGGAAGTTCCTCAGCTCAAGGGATTCATCAGCCATTTATTCGGTGCCTCCTCCAAGCAATCTAGTCATTTCCTTTGATTGGAATCTACTAGCGAGACCCCCCCCTTCCATCTAATGTACCATTCCGGATCATAGTACAAGCTTACAGAATGATCATGGTAGGCACTATCATAGATGAAGGGGTTTCTATGAGCATCCTTTCCTCAACTGCTTGGAAAGCGCTTGGTTCACCATCACTTCTACCTGAGATTTGAAGTTTATCGGGCTTCAATAAAGGAACCAATCGACCATTAGGGATCCTTCCAAATTTGCCTATAACTTTGAGAAGGAAAATTGTTCACTTGAACATGATGGTAGTCCAAGGGCCACTAGATTACAATCTAATCCTTGGGTGTGACTACATTTACAGCATGGGAGCTATTGTTCCCTCACTCTTCCGGGTGATGTGTTTCCCGTATGAAGGCAGAATGGTCCAACTCACTGACCAGCTTTCATTCCCTGGTTCAAACATGGCTACTAGTCAAATGCCATCCCTAAATGGTCTCTTTGCACAAGGAATGTCTCATCAACCTCCAGTTTGTCCACCTGATGACTGACCGTAAGTGATTCAGTGAAATGTGACGAAGCCAGGGGGCATGCGCCCTAGTCTGCTTCGGCAGGAAAACCCCATATAAAAGATAGGTTTCCTCGTAGGATATATGACCAGTCTGACACACCCGTCCGTTTAGGATATGGGATCAATCTAGAATAGGATTTCCTCATCGAAGGTTATGTGATTGGAAGTGGATCCACGCCTTTCACCTTTGTCTATTTTGATGGAAAAAGCCAAGGAAGCGTTTTGTCTGCAATGTGGACGAAACAACCTTGCTTTAATGAAAGAACTTCCATATGTTAACCTAGAAGCTCTACTTTTCTTTATACCTGGGGGCATGCAAACATTTTTTACGCAAGTGAAAAGCAACCAACGTAACTCTAACCCCGTAGATTTTACTAACTTCAACTGCTTAAGTTAGGTGATTGGTCTAATCCACCATTCATCTTTGCAAGGGCCGACAACACCGGCAAAGCAAAGGAAATGTTTTGTATGAAACTATCCTACCTAACCTCAGTAGTTCTTTAACCCTTAGGAAAGTAGTTGGTCATTCCTAACTTGCATACAAAAGGCTCATGAGAAAAGTTTCGCATGGGGCAAGCTCACTAAAAAATGAACCTACTAATGAGAGACATCCTTAAAAATTCACTGGTACGAAGAAATGTTTCCGCAAAGTTCAAGCTCGTTAAAAAATAAACCCAGAACTGAGCATAGTTTCCAAAGATTCAAGCTCATTTAAAAAAGAATCCTCCTTTTGGTAAATAACCTTTGTGATCACATTACTATCAGCCTTTTGAGCCTTGGTCATGTTCTTAACGTCACCTCCACTCTTTCAGCCGATCATACGCCTCCACTTGATTGTTTACCCTTTTGAGGAACAGTTACGATGAGTGATTCTATTAGCCACCTTCTTTACACTGCCATGATTGAAAAGTTCCAAACTTACCTGGAACCAGTTGCTACCCAAAAACATCACTTGTTCCTAAAAAACGAGTCTCTTTTAAGCTCTTTTTACACTCATAAAATACGAAAAGATTGTTGATCAATTGGCCTCTCTAGCTCGTTAAAGTGATTGGAAGTGCCATCCCTCCTCTATATTTTAATCTTTTTGGACCTGAGGGATCATTACACAAAAAGATCAAGTGCTTGTCTTTTTCGGCTTGCTAAAGTGATCGGAAAAGTCATCCCTTTCATATTATTTTATACTTTTCGGACTTAAGGGATTATACTACGAAAAAGGACTACTGGATTTTCCTTTCCGACTCTTTTCAGACTCTCTAAAACTAAAAAGGACCGAGTTATCTTTTTCGTTAAACACGTTAAAACAATAGCGACAAACTTTTCCATACTGACAAGAGCGAGTTTCACTGTCGCCAGGCTCGCTAAAACATGGCAACTTCGGGAAAATTTTCGAACAATCATATGTTATCCTCCTCAAGCTTAACAAAAATAAAGAGGTACTGGTCAGCAATGACTTGGGAAAAAGGGAAGAAAACTTGAAGAACTTCATTGGTAGCAGGTCCTTCTTGAACATGACAATTTCACTCCATCACCGCGATTGAGTCGAGTTGGGTTATTCCGTTCACCGGTCATATCACCATTGGTCCTCCGTACTATCCATTTTTGGGGTTAACGCTACCAATCCATTTCAATGTCGCCAATATGTTCAAGAGAAGTCGCTCAGAGAATTCACCAACCCAGCTTACACCTCATCCAATGCAATACCTTCACGCTCCATTCTTTCATGACCGCCACCCTGAACCTTGTATCATCAGATCATTTTCACTTCTACAAAATCATTTGCTCCATTCCATGTCGTAGATATGGGATTCATTAAGGCCCTCCTATGATGGGTCACTTCTTGTCGACATCAGCTCATTATCCAAGAAGTTGACTTAGGAACAACCCTTTCAGTACTTTGAAGCTTGCATGCCTCAACGGAAAGTTTCGCACTTCCGGTGACAGGTTTACATTAATGGCCTTCGACCGAAAGATTTTGCATGGTGTTCAACATCGACTCATGTATTTACACCACGTGAATTTTACCACAGTACCTTGAGGGTCATTATCATTATTAGTGATTCCTCTCGCACCTGTTAACAACTTACATCATTGGATGGTAATCAATCGATGTCTTTCCATGTTCGACATTAGGACATCTTTTCACATGGATCGACTTGTACATCGGGTGAATATTGAACAAGTTTGAAGACCCCGGATCTAGTTTCATCCATCCGAGCTGTGATATATTCAGGAAAATAAAGACATCAAATGTACTCCATAGCCACACAGATAATCATCCAAGTTAAGGGATGATGGCTCTACCAAAATCATCAGTCTGCCACACAGACAATGTTTGTCCTATGTACATGAAAATGAATTTATAAAGCTAAGCATGGGAATGCTTGCCTCAGCTATATCATGAAAATATTATGAAGATAATGTATTGTATTGTATCTTATTGCAGGTCACCTTCTAGTTTGAAAAACCTCGGATCCTCATGATAAAGCATTTCACCCGACATCAGAAGATTTACGACCTCATGCTTTAGGGGGCAACTGTTATAGACATATTTGGGCACTACAACCCTAATCACATATGTCCATAAACAAAGGGCTTCTAAACCCCTAAAATATTTGTTTCCTACCCTAAAGGGTCAAGGTCAATTGATTACATCATTTCCCAGAAGTTCTCCCTGAAAAACAGCTCAAAATTGGTCAAAACTGGACCATACAAATTGCTCCATGCTAAGGGTGCAATGAATATCACTTGCTACACACAAAGGGTGCGATGCATACTGAAAAATCCCTTCTGTAGGGTGCGATGAGTGAGAGCAGACCAATGGTAGAGGTAGTTTGCTAGGTGGAAACTCAAAGAATCTTCTAGAAACTGCTCATATGACACTTGCCTCTCTGAATTCGCCCAGGGATGAGTAAGAGATCATGAAATCTCCAAGTGGAACCAAGAACTATCAATTAAATGACACTAATAAAAATCCCAGAAGTTGACTCACCCCCCTGCAAATATCTATATACGGATCCCTCATCCCAGAGATCCAAAGGCTGGAATTTTGTATTTTGTAAGGAAGTGCTGTTGGTTTCTCTATGAAGTGTTGTATTGTTGGGTGATCTATCTTTTCATGAGGTGAAGATGGATTTCATGCTGGGAGGATGGCGCTGGATCAGACAGTTGGGTTGTAATCCTCTCTTCTACTACTTCTATCAATAAAGCTATTTGAGTTTTCCTCCATATACTTGTATATTTCTGAATCTTGTATTTGTGTATGCATTTGTGTGGTTAATGTACATCTAATTTTACATTTTTTATGGTTATAGATCTCTATGCTTTGATGGTATTTTGCTTCTTTGACTCTACAGGTGTTCTTTGAAGCGGGACAAGTGAGAAAGGAGTGGTGAAAGCTCTATCAAAGGAGAGAGGAAACAAGCAAGGAGCCAAGCGAAAGACTATGGTTGGAGCTCTCTGCTTCTCTCTCATGTATCTCTCATAAAGGAAAACACAAGTTACTTTGAATTATTTGTTTCTAAGATAGCTACCCGTCTTAGTGGGACTAGTAGATCTGAGTAGACACTAGTTTTCTTGGAAACATGGGGGATTCAATTTCTCCCTGTAAGGCGTAGCACCAAAAATTGGGTGATTGTGGGAGGTCGAAATTAGCCCAATTCCTTTATGGGTTTTGTCGGTTAGGGGTCAGGGAGTCTGCTCCTAATTTTGCAAAATTTTTGGAAGATTTTCGGTGCCCCAAAACAACATGAATATTTCACATCCAATTAGGAGAAGTTAACTTAAATTTTGGGTCCCATGTGGTCGGTAAAATTTTCGCAAACCCTTTTTGGGTTTTTCTAGGTTTTTGGTGGAGAAATAAAGATTAATTTAGTGGAATTTTCTAAGCTCTTTTGGAAGCTCAAACAAGGGTTTCTTCCAGCCAACAATTATAGAATTGCCAGGGCCAATGTAGAACATTGAGCAAAAGCCTTTCCTCCGCATCCGGGTAACATCTTTCTCACCTGGGATTGTTTATCTTGCTTTGGCAAGGCTAGGTGCACACATTTCATGCATTGTACTCTTCTCCATATATAATAAAATGGTTGAATTTTGGTGCAATTCTGATTTAAATTGTGGGTGTTTGATTGTTATTTAAATATTTCAGTGTTGTATGGTATTTTTCTTTGTTTATCACTATTATTTCCTTTTTGGAGCATTACATTGTGTGATTATATTAGCTACTTGTTGATTTGTTGGAACATGTTGTAGTTGGATTGATCCATGTTGCATACAATCTTTGATGAAGTGGTATTGTATGCCCATATGCTTCGACCTATCATGGAACACTATATTCTCATAGGGCCTAATGTAAATTTAATTATCACAATAGATATTGGTCAACTCCATCCTTTGATCGAACAAACTCGCTAGAAGCCTCTGAAGCCAGGTAGCTTTATGTGTGGCCATGCTAGCTGCCATCGATTTTGCCTCTGCAAAACTAAGTGGCAGGAACTTCTTCTTCTTGCTACACCAAGTGACAACCCCTAGTCCAATAATGAAGCAACACCTGATGTGATTTCTCTTCCTTTTTTTGCATTGGTTTTCTGCTACAAAACCCTTTTGTTGCAAATCCTCTACGCAAGATCTTCTCTTCAGTGCTTTCGATCTCCCTCTGAACCACAAAACCCTTGCTCCATATCCTCTCTAATCCAATCTTCTTTGATACCATGTGAAATTTCCACGATTGCAGTGATTGGGTATTAGACCTCTTGGGTATTTCCAAGCTATTTGGGTTTTGGAGATATCATGTTCCTTAGCCTCTTAGACACCATAAAGACTAGAACACTTGTCCACTGCTACCCCAATCAACAAACTAACACTAACCTTACTACCTTCAGGACTTAAACTAGGGTCTTGACCAATACAACATGGGCGCACCACCAACTAAGTTGTGTGTGAAGCTTGTAAAGACATGGCTTCAACTTAATGATAACTATGATCTGACACCTGAGTGCGGGTATGGCCTTTGTGCTAACCCTA
>APFE031465094.1:57146-69242 GCA_000404065.3 Pinus taeda | reverse complement strand
TAACTTCCTCTAGAACACTATAAATACAGGCATTGGGCCAAGGGAGGGGAGGTTGAAAGCTGAACATTCCAAAGGGTAGATGCTGCTGGAATTAGGACTTCCATTGTAAGCATGTGAGGAGAGATTACCATCCTGTCTTGTTTCATTTGGAAGTGGGTGAGCTTGTCAAAGTAGAGGAAAACTCTTGCTGGACCCTGGGAGGAACTTGCACAACACCAAGGCTCAGGTTGTAATGGTTTCATTTTTGTTTCCTTAATACAAATAAGTCCATTCTTCTCAATGATTTGTTGTTAATGAATTGTTTCATATACTCCTTGGTCTATATGTTGAATATGCTTTGTTTTATGTAATCGTTTGATTGTTAGCGTATGCAGGTTTCAAAGTGAAGGAGGAGCTCATCTGGATCAGCGAGGCTGGACTACTACAACGAGCGTTGGACTTAAGGTAGGATCGAAAAACACTTGGTTTCTCATAGAATAATGTATGTTTAGAGAAGGATTGCTCTTAATTGTCTTGTTTGTCACTAGAGAGTCTTAGACTCCTAGGGAGGTTAGTTTTGTCCGCAAAAATAACTCTTTCCGCATGACAGTAAGTTCCATTGGTGTTGTGTTTTGGATGAATTTCTAGAAGTTTTGCATGCTTGGTTTGGTCTTCACTCAGTCTTTGTAGTGACTTGAAGCTTAGAAGCCTAAGTGACCTTAGATCACCCTAGAATCTTTTGTCTTCTTGATAAGTTTGGTTGGTTATTAAGATCTTCCTTTGGCGAGAAATAGATTTCGTTTCTCTTTGCAAAACTTTGAATGAACTTGGTCATAAGTTGTGAATTTCATTTTTTATAAAAAACATAGCTGGGTGTTTTTGGTTGATTTGTCTTGCTGAATGAATTGATCCTTAGTTTGCTGAATAACTAAGTAAAAACATCCTCAAAAAACGTTTGAAGCTTTTATTTCAATTAGTTGTAAGAAGTTAGATCTCAAGATTAGATTTTTCATAGTTTTGAGTGTGTTTTCTAGAAATTCTAGTTTCTCTTTTGAAAAATTGTTTTCTCTAGTTTTGAATGTTGAAACGAAAAGGGATTTATTCCGTGAGCATAATTAGTAGCTTCGTTTGAGTGTATTGAAAAAGACAAAAAAAAATTATTTTCGTTTATATGTTGAAAGAAAGTTTTGTTTTCAAGAAATTGCATTCTCAACTCTTCCTTTAGCTAGAGATTCATTGAAAAGGAAAATAATTGTTTATCTTCTAAGGTGCATTTTTTAGCATTTTGGAGTTGAGTCTTCAGACCACAAAGTTTCATCTCCATACCTTTTGACTTAAGAAACAACCAATAAAATTAATGCTTAATTAAAATTCATCTAGCAATATTTTTATTTCTAGGGCTCTTATCACCAACATAGCTTAGGTTAGTATCTTGGAGTATGGAGTAATTAACTCTCCAAGATAGTTAAAACAAATAAGTAGTCGATCTTGCGGTAGGAAAAAATTCCAATTGTTACATGTGTGCTCTGGGAAGCTCCTCTTAAAGGAGTCAAGCACGAGATCATATCTAAACTAGTGAGGTAATCAATCCTTCCTCATTGGGAACGATAAAACATATTCACGTATTAAAAACGATAAACCTCGGATTGACCATTGTCAAGGAGCCTGTGGTGACTTGTTGGTAAACATTGGATTATGTCAAGAAGCCTTCAAGGGGATTGAGCTTTGTTACTCTGTCCTGCGTGCATATCGGATCGTAGACTGTTCCCCCAGGTATATTTTGTTTCTGTTGGTAACCTCAGTGGCCATAAACTATAGGATTCTTTCTTAAGGTGACAGTGGAGGGAAGATCCCACTGTACCTGGAGCAGACATTGACTAGACTCACTTGGAATCTCTGGGGGGTTACCTTCACTCGAGACGGTTTTGTGGAGAAACTTGTGCCAATCTGTTCCATTAAGCAGGTTGTCGGGGTAACTGTTCCAACCGCCATTCTTTATTGAATTCTGCGAGGTTGGATTTCATCACCAACTAGTGTTTTCGATACGGAAAAATACTTTTGTGTGTGGTTTGAACTCCTAGATTATTAGGTGTGTGATTCAATTGTTTGGTTCTTTAGAGACTTTAGGTGGTTTTCTTGATATTTTCTTTGTTTATGTGTGAAGTAATTAATTAATTAATCGTGGCTGAACTACCGAGACAATCTCGTAGACTTTGGGGGCAGCCTCTCGAATATACACCAAGTCAGTTTGAAGGGCTAAGAGCTCTTGTCACACCTAGTGAAAGTAGAGTTGGGTCACCAGAGGCCAGAGAATCATCTTTAATTATTCACCCTGATTATCACGTTCCAGCAACAGAGTATACTTCTGAACCAATTTCATTTTCCAAAGTCACTAGTAGCTTTTCTTCTACTAGTGAATTAGTTGAGGAACCTGAAATTTCTTAACCTGAAACCGAACCAACTGCTACTCCATCCTCAAGATTTGCTTCTCCAGTTTCTAGTGGTCCTGATTCACCCAGGGTAGGAAGCATTATTACCCAAAATCTTCCTTCTGGACTGATTTCCATTGAAGAACTTATTAGTCCGAACGAAGGTATATCTCTCCCTGAAAATCAACCAACTTTAGAACTTAGGGAGCATGAATCTATCTTTTATAGTCCTTTTCGAAGTGACACTTGGTACGTATCTTTGACGAACTTTTTAGAAAATTCGGGTCTCACTACTTCACCACCTCGTATTCATTTCATCCAACGCCCAGAGGTTATTATCCTCCTTTAAATATGTCAAACTGGTCATCCAGGTTTTCCCAAAATCCAGAAACTTTTTTATATGGCGGTCCTTCTATTCCGTCTGGGTATTAGTCAATTTCTGGTACTTTTTCAAGAGCGTCTCCTCAGCCCATCGAACATGGGGTATCAACTGGTCATAACGTAACTCCACCGTTGAGTGTAGAAGATATTCTTATGATGTCTGGTGCTATTCCAAATCCACAACCTCAAGGTAATCAGATTCCGCCTGGGGGCAGCCTCAAGGTAGTCAAATTCCGCCTCGGGGGAAACCTCAAGGCAATCAAATTCCGCCTGGGGGGCAACCTCAAGGCAGTCAAATACCGCCTGGGGGGAAACCTCAAGGGCAGTACATACCTCAGGGACAGTACATGCCTCAAGGTCAACCCCAGACTCAATATATGCCTCAAGGTCAACCTCAGACTCAATATATGCCTCAAGGTCAACCCAATATCAATATATACCTCAAGGTCTACCCCAGTTTCAGTACATGCCTCAGGGTTATCAACCTCAAGCTCAGTACCAATCTCAAGGTTTCCAACCACCTTCTGGTCAACCAATTATTCAAGGAACTGGAAATGTACCTTTCAATTATCAATCCTACACTCAACCTGGTTATGGTCTTCAATATGCTCAACTTGTTATGGGTCCTTACCCTGGAATGAATATGGTGTGGGATCCATCTCAAACTCAACAAATTTTGCAACCCAATGTGTAGTTGTCATCTCATTCTGGATAACCTATGGTTTCTGGTTCAACCCAGCAACCCGTCCAGCCTACTATTCAAACTTCTGCACCTGGTGTAGCTCATCAGTCTGGACCTAGTTCGCCTTGAACTCCGCCTCAATCGACTGCTACAACTATTGCAGCTTCTGTTCAATCTACCCCACCTACTTCTGGAGTATCGACAGCTCTGGTTTCTATTGTTCCTGTATCAACTCCTCAGACCTCTTTACCCCAGTCTGGACCTACAATTCAAATTTCGGTTAAGATGCCTGTAGGACAACCTGGTCCAAGTACGGTTGTCACAAGTCAGACTCAATTTACTTATCAACCATACCAGGGACAGTATCAATATGGTCCTGCTGTGCAAAGCCCAGTTTATCAGTATCAACTGTACCTTGGTTATACATATCAACAACCTCAATCTCAACAACCCCAGTTTGGTCCGGTTAATCCTAGTTTTCCGGGAGGATATACTATTCCGAATGCAAATCCAATTCCAAGTTATCTTGGGTATCCTCCTCCTGGAGCTGGTCTTGTGACCCAAGGTTTTCGAGACCCTAACCGTTAATTACTGTTCATCGCAACTTTGTATTTACCTTACTTGTTGCACCTTACGAACGATCCAATTTATTATCTTTCGTACTGGCCGCCAATGCCTAATAAGTTGCCCAGTGATATTCCGAATTTTGAAGGTAAACCAGGAGAGGATCCGTCAAACCATGTGATGACTTATCACCTCTGGTGTGCATCAAATTCCATTACAGATGATTCATTTCACTTACGGCTTTTTCAACACACTCTGATTGGTCTCGCGGCTAAGTGGTACATTGAGTTGCCACGAAGCTCTTTTTATAATTTTAGTCAATTAGCTACTTCATTCTTAACTCATTTTCAGTTGCCTGTCAGATATGAAAATGGCATGGAATTATTAACTTCATTAAAATATTCAACGTCTACATATATTTCAGACCATATTCATGAATGGCGACGTCGATGACGTTTAGTGAAAGTTTTTATCCCGGATCAAATTTTGGCAGAATGGTTTGTTAAATCATTATTACCTAAAATCACTAAGGATGTAGCTAAGGCAGGAGTAGTTACTTAGGATCAAGTAATTTCTTAAGCTTAGTACCTTGACCTCGTTTATACGCAGTCGGGTACTTTACACAAAAAAATCCCCAATCTTCCCAAACAAAATCAAATAACAGCAACTCCTTCAGGGTCTCATGTCGCTGATGGTATGACTGATACAGTTAATACCAAGAGTAAGAAGAAATCTGCAAAGAATTCTTCTCCTATTATAACTTTATCAGATTCCCCGACAGGAGAAGCTTTCGCTGAAGTTCCTGTCGATATTCATGTTGTAGAATCTTCTATAGTTATATCCAAATCCAGCGGTAAAAAGAAAGGGAAGAAGAAAAATAAACAAAATGCAAAAGCGAAACCAGAAAAAACTGAATCTACTGACGAGAAATGTAAACCTCACTATCCTTGTCTCATTTGTGACAGGAGCACTTTACAAGAGATTGTCCACATCGAGCTGAGGTTTCGAAAATCGTCAAAGTTTCTCAAACGCCTATTGTCTTGAAGGATCCTTTTCCTAGTCAAGATAGTAAGATGATAGGTTCTTCCTTAAATGCTTCAGAAGAACCAATTATGATGATGTCCCATGTCAGGATTGCGACAAGATCGCAAGACTATGGAAGTAAGAATCCTGTTGGTGGTAAGGAACTAGAATCTTCTAGTTCAAACCCATCAACTTCAACTCCTCCTAGTTCTGATCCGCTACAGATCGAGAAACCTAATCCAGACTTAGTAATCAAACCGCCTGCTAAAGGTATACTTCTGAAGTCAGCTTTCAATCCACATGCGAGAGCTGCTCAGAACTATAACATTGTTGAATATTTAGCTATATCCCCTTTAGCAATGTTGGCTTTGGAGGTGCTGCAATCATGTCCAGCACAGCGTAAATTGCTTTTGTCTGCTATAGGAGTTGTTGATGTTCAAGATTCCAATATTATAATCTTCGATTTAGAAAATAGTACACCTCGCTTACCTCATCAAATGGCTTTCCAGATCCCAGTTTTATTCAAAAACAGGCCTTGCTTTCGGATTGTGATTGATGAGGGAGCTTCAACGTGTATTATGTCGATTCAGTGTTGGAGATCGCTTGGTTCTCCTACACCCAATCAATCCCCGACAATTTTAAAGGCTTTTGATGGCCGGGGATTTCATCCTTTTGGCATTTTTCAGGATTTACCTATAGGGGTAGAAGGAAAAACTGTTAATCTAGATGTGGAGGTGGTTGATGCCCCTCTAGATTATAACCTTCTTTTGGGTCGTAGTTGGTCTTATGCTATGACTGTTGTTGTTTCATCAGTCTTTCGTCTTATTAAATTCCCTCATAATGGAAAGATCATTACAATAGATCAATTAAATTACTTTTCATCCGACCCAGCCTCTTCTGAGAGTATTCAACATGTCGGTAAAATAGCTATCCCTTATAAGGATGTTGGGGTGGGATTGATTAAAGATTCTGGTTTACTAGGAACTTTTTCTTTTCCTCCTCCTAACGTATTACCTTCATTTGCAACCATTCACATGATTTCATCGAACACTATTGCTTTTGATGATCCTTGGATCGTACCTTCTGATTCCGAGGTGGACTCATTTGGTGATGCCATGCCCTTGAGTCCCTTTGAAGTTGCATATCAGGCGGTACAGTCATTTTCCGACTCTAGTTCAACCGAAATTGATCCAATGAATGTGGTCTATGGGGAGTCACTTTCAATCTCAACCTCAAATTCAACAACTTTTTCTTAACCTATTCACACTGATGAGAAGATTCGTGAACTTTTATCTGTTGATGATTTACCATGGGAAAATCTTCATCATTGATCTTCATTTTTACCTGAGCTTGATCATTTTGAAAATGATTTCTCATCTATTTTTACCACTGATTATGTCAAGGAATCCCAGAATCCATTGCAAAATCCTGATTCTGAGTTGAATTTGGGAATTATTCTCGAACAATTCCTATTGACATTTCAGTGAAACTCAGAATTATTGAAAACATTCATATAGGTGCTTCCTATATGGACGAGGAAATCCAAACTTATAAATCCCTATTTCAAGAATTATGCGATGTGTTTCCCTGGTCATATGAATAAATACCAGGAATTGCTCCTCTCCACCCTATAATTGTCGTTGGTCCTTTCGCAAAATGGGGTATCAATTTTATTACATGTAACCCTCACTCGGCCAGGGGGGCATGTGTATATCATCCTTGCGGTAGATTACTTTACCAAGTGGGCCGAGGTGATGCCTACATTTTCGGCAGACGGCAAAACTACTGCTATTTTCATTTTCAATCATATAATTGCTAGGTTCGGTTTTCCTCAAACGATTATCATTGATCATGGATGTCATTTTCGGAACATCATGATGACTAAACTAACAGATCAGCTTGGCCTATGTCACTATAGCTCTACTCCATATTACCCACAGGCTAATGGTCTGGTTGAGGCAATCAACAAAGTTCTAGTCACCATGATCTGAAGAATCCTTTGTATTCATCAATCGAATTGGCATAACATGTTATTTTCAGCGCTTTGGGTGTATCGAACCTCAGTCAAAACATCAACAGGTTTCACTCCTTTTCAGCTTGTTTACGGGTTGGAAGTAGTGTTACCCATTGAATGTGAAATATTGTCGTTGCAAATAGACATAGTATTACTCCCAACCACTTCCGAAGAGAAAAAAACGTTTGTTGTACTTAGCTCAATTAGATGAGAATCGACGTGATGTTGCATTAGCAATCAAGACTCAAGCAAAACAAATAAAAGCTCAATACGATCGTAATGTTACACTTCATAATTTTTCGGAAGGAGACCTATTTTTATTATACGATCAAGCTAACAATAAGATAGGGGATGGAAAATTCGTACCCATGTGGCATGGTCCTTTTGTTGTTAAGCGTAAGCTGGCCAAAGGGGCCTATGAATTAGTATATTTTGATGGTGTCTCTTTAGGTAGACCCAAGACTGGGCTTATCTGAAAAGATATTATGCTTAGAGTTTGGTGTGGAGATTCTTGTTATAATAGTTTCTTTCTAGTTGGTGTGTTTTATATTAAAAAGTGTGCTTAGTTTAGAGAGTGTGTTATCATTATTCCTACTTATCTTGGTTTTACTCTTGATATTGCAGATGTTGACATCTTCTCAAACATACATTGGTTTTGCTGATGGTGCTTGTCGTAGTACACGGAATATTTCTTCCGCAACTTGGGTTATCTATTCACCCTCTGATGAGTTAGTATCTATGCATGGGGTAAGCCTTGGTCAAACAACAAATAACATTGCAGAATATAGTGCAGTGATTGAGTTATTATCTGAATCCATCTCATTTGGGATTCGGAGTTTGATTGTAAGGTTAGATTTTGAACTCATTATATTACAGCTCAATAGGGTTTATGCCATTAGAAATCCAGTATTATTAAGATTATTTTTTAGAGTTTGTCTCTTGGAACGTGAATTTGATTACATTGAATATCAACATATTCCAAGATATTTTAACACATTAGCAGACGCAGTTTCTTCTCAAATGTTAAATAGACATTTGCAATAATCAAGACAGTAAATTTAAAATCATTCCATAAACATGTTATACAAGATAGACAGTAATAGTGATATATCATAGCATAGAAGTGTGTCAAATATACATCGTCTTCGATCATAGGTTGAAAAACACCTTATGATCGGCAAAAATGATAGCACAAAAAGATATAAATTTCATATGAAGTCTACAAGGGTGATCATCCTATCCCTAGTGATGATCACGATAAGAAACCACTGCTTGGGCCACCCTACAAAGGAACCTCCTAAAAGGTCCTGGGACCCCAATCACATAGCACTGAAGCCTAAGAGGAATATCATCTATACTAGTCTCTGGAATATCTACTGTCAAGCGCTCTAGATGATTCTCCAATTCGGCCAAGGTCTCTGCTAATTGGTCCTGTGGGGCCGGTGCCACAGTAGCAAGGTGTCTTCTCTCATAAGGTGGGAAAGCAGCTGGTCACCATGGACCCACATCTGCATTTAAAACTTTTTACTATCAGTTTTTGGACGATTTAAAAACAAAAACAAAGATAGTTTGAAAATTTAGAAAATGTTGAAAATAATTTTACCTGTGTCATCCCATTGCTCTCCTGGTGGAAGAGCCATGTCTGGATCACCACGATAATCCATCCCAGCATATGGAAAGTCCTGTATCACGAAAAGTTGGTTTCCCAACCAACGAAAATACTCAGGTGAGAATTGAACAACCTCTGTGCCCTCCTCAGGATGACGGGCCATGACTGCAACCCAGCGCATAATCCTAGGATCCCGAGGAAGTCCAGCCTCAACAGAAAGATGTTGTGGAACCAGCATAGGTACCCTCTCTAGGCCAAAGCTCATAACTAAGAAACCATATCTAAATTTCTTTAGTTGTCCATTCTTTGCCCTAGTCAGTTGGCCTTTCACATTGGCCAACACAACATCGCACCATTTGAAGATGGTGCCTCGGAAGAAGTCTACTTCCATGCGCATTTGGGAACCGGTAGCTAGATGCAATGTTGCATTCCCACACAATCTAGTGACATTAAATGTGATCACTTTAAGTTCAGGACGGGAGATGGTCTTAAAATCTATCCGTTTGTCCGCAGTTTGGACATTTCAAAACTCTAGTTGAATACTAGCGACAGACTGGCCACCTACCCTAGATCTGAATAGAGATAATCCTTCGCCTCTCTTGGGAAAACCAGTCAGAAAATAAATGTCCTCTGGCTCGATTTTGAGTCGATGACCACCAATGATGAAACATTGGTCCTGCGTGCTCCACCTATCTACCAGCCATTATAGAAAGTCTACCTGTGCCCTCATACCAGGTATGGCCAAGAATTTCAATAGTCTACATGCTCTTAAAGCCTTTATTGAAAGTGGATGGAGTAATGCAGCTTGATCCACATCTTCATGTTCTCTTTCGCGCCAAACAAGCATCTTGTGTATCTGCATTGCAAAATAAGCGGATTAGAACCTTGTAATGTCAAATCATTTGGGCAGAAATGCAAATAGCTAGGGTTTCAAAACGTGTTTCGCGGGGTCCGCACCCGTCGGGTTAGGGACAGTGCATAGGTTCGCACTCGTCCTTAAGGGCAGGTGCAGGGCCCTGACTTTCTCTTATGTACGAAAAAGTCGGGGTTCACAGGGTACACATGGTACGCCTGCACAACCACCGCGAGCGATTTTTAACCAAAAACTTCCCTAAAAAATGAATTTTAAAGCCCTAAAAATGAAAATGAAACGGATGAAATGCAAGTCAAGGGATGATGTGGATTACCTGAAGAGAACGGTTCTCAATTCCAGCGGCCACATTTTCCGCAATCTTCATAGGAAGTTTTCTTACCAAAAGCTCTTACTTTTCACTCTGAAGTCAAACGATAAAAATGAATTTGCAAAAGCCCTTTTTATAAGATTTTTTGAATAAATGAATTTTTAATTTGTTTATTTTTCACTTTAAAAAGGTCACTTTTGATGCATTTTTATTAATTTTAAATAGATATGAGTAATGTTTGCAGTTTTTGTGTAGAATATTGGGTTTTCCGGGAGAATTGATCATTTTCAACAAAAAACATAGGAGTCCTCTTTAAGCTTTTTTCTGACTCGTAAAAGATGAAAAGATTACTGAGTTTTTCTTTTTAGACTCGTTAAAATGGAATTAAAAGGAAGGTCCATTTAAAGCTCTTTTCTAACCGTATAAACATGAAAAGATTGCCAGAATTTTGTTGTTTCAAGTTCGATATTGGCGATAAAACGACGTGTTTTCGATCGCTTTTTTACTTTTTCAGATTGAAGGCACTAATTATGAAAAGTACTCCTTGATTGTAATGGTCAAGCAATTCTCTCAAATATTATTTTATACTTTTTCGGACTTGGGAGACACAAATTTACGAAAAAGGACAACCATGGAGTTTTCTTAAGTTTTTCTTCTGACTCCCTAAAATTGAAAAACACCGAGTTTCTCCTATACTAGACTCATTAAAATTTCACAGTAAAGGACCTGTTCAATTACAAACAGGAACGGACCACTCCTTCTTAGGGTTTGAATCTAAACTAAGTTGGACTCATCCAAAGGATGGGCTTATAACCAAGCAAATGTTATCCTCCTCAAGCTTGTCAAAAATAAAGAGGTACTTGCCAGAAATGGTGGGGGAAAATGAGAAAAATGAACCCGTTTGTTGTACTCTGTGTTTGAAAAAACTTTCCATCACTCTTGAACACGACACTTTTATCCACTTGGGTTGGGAAACACTTTACCTAATAGTTAATCAAACCACTTTGAAAGTCTTCAACCGGTTTCTGGGTATTAACTTTGGGTCAACTGTCACCAAGCCATCTGCTGTGTCGTTACGTGTTCAAGAGGTCTGTGCAAATAAACCATTCACCTGCAAAATATTTGTCATCCATCATTGACCATCCCTGAGTTAGTTCTTGCTAAACATATTTCTTCAAACTTGACCTATGATTTCGTGTTATGGGCTTGCCTATGACAGATCACTTTCTATCGACTCCAACTCATTATCTAGAAAGATGATCTAGAAATCGTCAGTACCTTGGGATCTGCATGCCTCAATGGCAGGTTTCTCGCCTTTGATGACAAGTTGCATCATTGACCTTCGATCAACGGATTCCGTGACATGTTCGACATCGACTCATTCATTCACATTTCATGGATTGTAATGAGTACTTTGAGAGCCATTGACATTACTGGTGGTTCCTCTCACACTTGTTAACATTTTACATCATTGACTGGTATTCAAGTGGTTTCTCCCATGTTCGACTTAGACACATTCATTCACATGGGTAGAATCGTACTAGTTCGGGAAGTAGAACTGAAGACCCTGGATCTAGTTTCCACCATCCAGGCTGCGAGGAATTTTGTTATCATTATATAGTGGACTATTCATAAACAGATGGCTACGCCCATACTGTGTCCATATGTCTCTACTTGTGATGTAATACAAAATCATTCATGTATCAGAGCAGTTTTAGATAGTCCTTAGTCAGTTTTGATTTGAGTATGGGAATGCCTACCTCAGCAATGATATTTTCAAATATATATATTTTGCATTGAATGTTTTTACAGGTTTGACCGGGGTATCCACAGGAAGATCCTTGAAATGATAAAGTCCTTCACTCTTCTTAGATGATCAAAAACCATCCTCATCTACTACAGACTTCGCACTTTAGGGGGAAATTTGTTACACAAAAAATTGTCACCATGACTTTCTACAGTTTGTGTGAGTCCATAAATACTCATACATCCCTATTTTTCAAGTTTTAAACCTCAGCTCTTCATGTCAAGCCTTGAAAATGGGAGAAAGACCTTAAAAATGTCTCAAACCCTGGTTTCACACTTTCTCCTAGTATTGCCTGCGATGCCGCACCTAATGGTCATGTTTCCTGTGAACCTGACCACTTTGTATATTTAGTGATGGGTGCGAACCCCTGTAAAAGTTAAAAAGGCATGAGTTCATTCTTAAAAACTTATCTTGGGTCACTTCTAGA
>APFE031465094.1:5848-53844 GCA_000404065.3 Pinus taeda | reverse complement strand
GGACTCTATCCCTTCAATGGTGGACCTATAACCTCCTTCCCTTGCACTATAAAATGAAGCTTTGGGCTGGTTACTGGAGAGGTTGAAAGCTGAATATTTTTTAGGGTAAATGTTGCTGGAACTTAGTCTTCCTTATTGAGCTTTTGAAAGGAAAGATCACATACCTTTTGATCTCATTTGGAAGAGAGTGAGGCTTGTCAAAGTAGAGGAGATTCTTTCTTGGACTGTGGGAAGAGCTTGTACAGCATCAAGGCACCAAGGTTGTAAAGTTCTTCTTTGTCAAAGTTAATACAATCAAGTTTATTTTTCTCAATGAGCTGTGTTTAATGGTTTATTTCATAGACTCTTGATCACTATGATGAACATGATTTATTATATTAGCTATGCAGGTGTTCTTTAATGTGTGCTTGTTTGTGTTTGCAGGTTATTAAAAGGAATCTCTTTGAAGCTGTTGGAGCAAGGCTACCACAAACTAGCGTTGGACTTAAGGTAGGGTCTAAAACACCTCTTAGTTTTTATTAATGAATCGTAATATGTTTAGAGAAAAGTAGATTTGCTTGTCCTGTTTGTTGCTAGATATCAATTGATACTAGGGAGATCGGTCTTGTCCGAAAGAACGATTTATCCGCTTAACATTACCTCAACTCCATTTGCCAAAATGTATTCCTCTATAATTTATGTTTCTAGTGTGGATGCCTATTTAAATAGCTTGGATGATATTGTCACTTCATTTTCTTCCTTTTATTTATCAATGATGTGTCAAAATTTGCAAATTTGTTGTTTTAACATCGAAATTTGCTTAACCAATTGCTTTTTTTCCTCCTCTACTTCATCTAATTCCTATTTGAATATGCTTAGAAACTAGTAGATTCAATTTTTAATATAAAACCTAAATTTCTTTATCCTTTTCTTTAACTAAGAATTTGACAACGTTATTGTTACTTGGATTTTCTCCAAAGATCAATCACTCTTTATTCAATATCATGAATACTTACTAATTCTACTTTGTTAACAATCTTCTCCTACTTCAACTAACTTTCCAACTCAGTTACCATTCCTTTTAGCTTCTTAGCATTCGATGTGGCTTGTATCAAATCCCTTGATAGTATGTTACCAGTTTGTCTGTGCCATTATATATTGTCACCCACATGCATCTTGCCTATATGAAATTTAACCCTCATAGTCTCATATTCGTAAGTATTGATTTCTCCTTTTACCTTATTTACCTTTGGCTTTAGAATAACCATATTAAATGTGCCATTATTGTAGTTGACTAAATTTAATAATCTAGGAGGTTTAACCCTTGATGACTTGTTTAAGTAAACACATTTTCTTTTTTTTACTTATGCTACCTTTGAGTTGAAACAATTTCATCAAAATCAAATTTTATTTTTCTCACTAACTAATATGTCCCTTTAACTTTGAACACTCTATGGCATGTCATTTGGATTTCTTAATGCTAGAATCTAAACAATATAAATCACAAGATTTCAAAGAATTAATCTACTAGCATTTCTATCATCGTCCTTTTGTCTCTCATTGCTTCGTTCCTCCAAATATTCTTCTAATTTTGATTTTAAATCTATTCCCACTAGTTGGACTTTGGCATTTCGATCGTTTGGTTCCCCTACTCTTTTCATATTTATGTTTTACCAAGAATATCCACTATATATTCCATTTATTGTTGATGTACCACTGTCAAGATTCATTGCCATAGTTGCAATAGAACTTACTACAACATTAACCTTGATTGAAGGCTCATTATCATCAATAAGAATAATATCAAAACTATATTTCATTGATTGATGGGTTTCTTCTTTATAGTTCGCTTTACATATGATAAAAACATCTCGTATTGCAGAACTCCAAGTACTTGTATCTAGCTTTCTTTCTTTTCTAATATTTCGATATTTGGATCTACATAATGAGTATAAGGGGAAGAACTAATTCCAACCCTCAAGTTAAAAATAATGTGATATTATCATCATTTGAAGCTCTTCCTTTCATAAAATTAAAATACTTCGTCATTTTCTTTACCATTGGTAGAACATACTTGCTTTTTATTAGAAAAGAAAATACTCCATCATTCAAAGAGAATGTGACATTTTTATTTCTTGTAGAGAAATGGATGAAAAATAGGTTCAACCTTTTCCTAATGTATTCTAAAATACAAATTCTTAGGGTTGGGAAGATTAGAAGCATGTATGGTTTAAGTTCTAAACCATAAATTTTAATAATGATGCATTCTTAGAAAAGATACCAACATCTGACTCTAGAATCAACATCCAGTTCTAAACCATAAATTTTAATAATGATGCATTCTTAGAAGAGATATCAATATCTTACCCTAGAATCAACATCCAACTAAAGCAACTACCTACATAATCTATAAATAATCTTGATTGAAATTCATTGTGAAAAATTATATAAATGGTATACATGAATTGATCTATAAATATCCTAAAATCAATATTTTGACCTTAATCCCTAACATTTTTTTATCCATTCTAAAATGAGAAGGGGTTTACCTTGTTGATAAATTTAGATGAATCTAAAATATGCAAATAGGAAAACTTACAGTTTAACATGAGATAATAAAATAGGATTTATGCCTAAAACACTTTAGACATGGGAATTAGAATAATTGATCATGTTTTCCATCACACATATGCTTGGAATAATTGAACCTTTCAATCATGAAATCCTAATAATAAACCCTAAGACTATTTCATCAACTATTCAATCATTATCATATCCCATAATTAAATAATTTATTGAAATAATATCCCTCAATAGGTTTAAGAAAATATCTCCTATAAAAGGCAAGATAGAATTAGGAATATTTATCTTTTTAGGTAACAACCTCACAAATATATATTCCTTTTGTTCCATTGATAATGAATAAACCTCTATTCTTATGGATTTTTCATCTATGTATGTTTGATTGTCTGGTAATAAAACATTTTAGATATTTTATCTAAGTTAATAGGGAAAATCACTCAAGAACACATTGAATTGAATTCAAGAAAATGATAGGTTGGTAGAACAATTTCTTGTGCAAGGCCACATTCCAAGGTTGGATATGCTACTTGGTGGATTTCATAAGCAATCTCCATGTTAAGAAAAGCTTCAAATATGTCTCCATCTTCGTTAGTTATATGGTTGGAATTATCATTACATGTAATGTGTTAAGAAGAGATGACAAGTTTTCACCTTGAAGCTGTAATTTTGGATAATTAAAGGTTTTCATTTCTCTTATTATTTATAGACAAATAGAAAAGGATATAACTTACTATGAAAAGGGGAATGATTGTACCCATTTGTATGGAATGCAGAATTTTGCTACCAACTTTGTTTCCTACAAATCTCAACCATAAAATTATCCACATACAAATACAAATTAGCTTCAGATTTTCCCATGTAATATGTTTTTGTAATAAGACCACCTTTCACTTGAGTTTGCATGGGTAACATATTAAAAACCACCCCCAAACAACCAAACATTTCTCATTTTTTAATTTGGGCTAGAATGACTAAAGTATGGTGTATTCCACTTACCTACTAAGTACCATGCAATTCCATTCATTTTGGTTTAATGGTTTGTAGAGGGAGTGAAAGTGTTTAATGACCATGTAATTTGCCTTTTAGATCACTAGGAAACAACCACCTATATTAGGGTAGTTTCTAGTTTGTGGATGCAATGAATTGTGCTAACAATCTACACCTCGATGTTCTACGGCCAATGAGAATCATTGATTTGTGTGCTTCACACACCATTAGATTTTACTTATCATCACCTCATTTTCAAACCTCCACTTTATCATGAACTTTCAAATCATTCATGATTCAACCTTTTACATTTTTGTCGATCTTTTATTGCACTATGATTGGTTAGGAATGATTTCATTTGACGATGTTTAGCCCATTTTTCCTCTCCTTATTCATCCACAACTCCTTTTAAGAAGAAATTAAAATAAGGATTTGTATATGAATTGGATATTACTCCTTAATACCTCTATCAAATTTAGCACCCAACGAACTCTTTTGGGCACAAAATATGTGTTATGGTCCGCCCTAACCCCTTGATTAACGTAATAAGCCCAAGGGTCCTCGTAAGAGTCATGATTAGTTAGTTTAATAAATAAATCATGTAAGCATTGTAAGTGATTAACTTGCATTATAAAAAAGGGTCCACAATTAGTTATAATGGGTCATAGCTAATAAATAAATTGGTTAACTTGCATTGTGCAAGGGACCATGAGTAGTTAGGGTTTGGGTCTTATGAAACTATATATTTTCGTAGATAGTAAGTGAAGTCTTGTCTTGTCTTGTTGTAATTAAGCTTTTCTCTACTGGACGTTGCCCCCTCGAAGAGACAAGTGAGCAATATTGTTGTATATCTTAATTGAATATTGATCAGGTGCTCAGAATTATGCTCAAAAATCAAAGTGTCAGAATCTTCTCAAACTTAGCTTAAGATTAAAGAGATCATCATTTTGAATCCAACGGTGTGAATGGCACTTAAATCCAAGTTCGTATGCAGAAGTTAAAGCAAGTCAAATTTAAAGTTTGACTTGCCTACATGGCAAGATTGGGATGATGTTGCAAGTCTTCATCAAATAAGGGGACACCAAGTGGCAGCCCACCATTGGCCCTCGAAAATCACATATAGCATCGTAGGCAGAAAAGGTGTTTCAAACCGGCCCCCGATAGGTTGGGTTGTGATGAGATCAAATCGTAATCACAATCGGTGAAAGGGATTAGAGAACATGTATCGTCCCCGGCGCTGGCAAGGTTAGCAATGCGATGTGATCGCATATCGCAATCACAATCGCGACAGTAATAGGAATCAGCTCCTGCGCAGGTTAAGTCTCGAAAACAAGACATTCCCCCCACCGAAACCTTCCGGTTGCGATCTACGATAAGGATGACAGGATATGGCCCGGAATGTGGCGAAATTATTGCCTAGTTAGTGAATTTTGGGGCTAATTTGTAGTTTTCTACTGGTTTTGGAGCATTTTGTGGAACAAATAGTGAAAAAACTAGAAGAATTCATAACTCCTTTAGTTCTTATCCAAATTTGATGCAAAAATAGTCAATTCTAGCAGTTTGGTGTATTCTAGCCCATAGAGACAGGTTCCAGAGGCATCTGAGCATTGTAAACACACTTTTGATGTAATTTGAGCATAATAGAGAAGCCCAAGCCATTGGAAGCTGGACCAAGTAGACGTAGCCCAGGAGGGGTCAACTCCTTTATCATGTGCTTGTTGTGTGTTGTATTTTGATGTTCATTACTGTTATATTGTTGTTGCTCAACATATGTTTTTATGATAAATTATTCATAACATTCACATAAAAAACTCTCATGGGAATCTGTTAATTAAGAAAAAGTATTGAATCCTTAAGCACTTGAAAAAGAAAATGATAATCATCTTGGGTTTATTTCTGAATGGGGAATCAGCACAACATTACGAATCTGCCCCAATTTAGATCAAGTTGGTATCATAGCACTAGTTTTTCTTACTAGATTTGCTTTGTGAAGGAATAATTTAATTGTTTGCAAGTTTATGTCATGCTCACAAGGTTAAAGCTAAAAAAAGGTAAAGGAAAGCTAGTTGAAAGCCCTAAAATTGGGTCAAAGGGAAGAAGATCAAGGTTTCCAAAGTCTTCTGCACCAGTTCAGCCTCAAGTTAAAATAGTTGCAGTTGATATTCCAACACCAGTACAACCTCAAGTTGTAGTTGAGTCTTCAGAGACCATGTCTCATGAAGGAGAACCTATCATGACAAAAGATGAGAAGACCTTCAGAAAGGATTTCTTTGATATGATAGAGATGGTTAAGGTCCTCTATGAAGAGGTGAACATCAGACTACAAGGATAAAGTTCCAAGCCTCCAATGGAGAAGGTTATTGAGGAGGAGGTAACAGAAAAGAAGATAAAGGAAAAGGAAATAATGGGAATGGAGACAAGCCCCCACCATCTCCACCATCTTCTTCATCTTCTTCTTTGAAATCATCTTCACACTCTTCCACCAATACCACCATTACTCATACTCACCATCATTCTTCAAAAGGGGTTGGTAAATCACCTTTTCTGAAGCTTGTTGTTAAATTCAAGTTGCCTATGTACAACACAGAATTTAATGCAGAGAAGCTAGATAACTGGAATCATCAGTTGGAGGTGTATTGTAGAATTCATAACCTTCAAGAGGATGATATCAAGATTATGTTGGCTTCATTGAGAATGGAGGGTGCAGCACTTGTATGGTGGGAAGCAAGGACTCAAGACGAGATCAAGAGACATGGTAAGATCTCTATTACTTGGTATGATTTCATTGTTGCTAAAAAGATAGCTCTACCCTCTAGCTCATATGCAAAAGCCATTATGAATTGGAAAAATTTTAGACAGTTGAAAGGTAAAAATGTGCAAGAGTATACTCAAGAGTTTAGGAAAAGAGCTCTTATGCTAGGAGTAGACTTACAGTCACAAGATACCTTGCTGAAATACATAGGAGGGTTGCATATCTATCTTAGACATACCATTCTTATGTTCAGTCCCATGAATCTTGATGAGATCTGTGTTCAAAATAGGCACCTTGAAATAAGGGGGAAAAATATACATGAAGAAGGTAAGAAGAAATCATTTCAGCGTGTTGAAAAAGGGAAGAAATTTAAAGGAAAGCATAAGAAAAATTCTTCTATTAAGGAAGGACATGATGAAGCGCATTGTTAAAAGCTTCATCCAAAATTACGACCAGAGAAATTCAACAATAAAGGGAAATAGAAGACCAACCTTGTTTGACAATAAGACTTGGGTTCAAACTCAGGGGATGAGACAAAAATTGCAACCACAGTCACCAAAGGAAAACTTGTGGCAAAAGCAAGAAAAGAGGTCAATAAAGAGGTAGTCATAGCAAGTACCAGCACAGCAAATGATACCCACATCATTTCAAATGAGGAAAACTGAATAGAGCTGTTCCATATCCAAGTCATTTCCAAACATATGAAAATCGATATGTTGTTTGACAGTGGATTGCAAGCCAACTTAATTTCTGCAGATTTGGTTAAGAAAATGAATCTAGAAACCTGCCCCATCACAAATCATATCCATTGGGATGGATAACCAAAGACGCTAATTTACAAGTCACGCGGAAATGTATTTTCAGGTTTGCAATCACTACTAATTTCATTGATGAAGTTGAATTAGATGTTGTGCCATTGCATATCTCAGGAGTTATGTTGGGAAGTTTGTATTTGTATGACAGGAAGGTTGTTTTCCACAATTTTGAGAAAAAATACCATTTGCTCAGAAATGGGGTGGAGTATATTGTGAGAGCCCATCGCAAGAAACTTAATCTGTCTTTGGCAAGTGCAGGTGAAATGAAACGATTGGTTAATTCTAGCAAGAGCCTCGTGCTCCTCATGATCAAGCAGAAAAATGACATGGAGCAGGAACCCTTTGCAGGTTGTGATGTAAAGATGAAACCTGAATTGATTGATGTGGTCAATCAATATGGGGACATGTTTCAAGAACCAAAATGACTGCCACCAAAAAGAGGAATTCAGCATGAAATTCAGCGACAGCAGGATTGTCCACTCCCAAACATTGATATGTATCAAATGTCCATTCTGGAAAGTTTAGAAATTAAAAAACAAGTCCAGGAATGGCTAGATAAAGGAGTAATTTGTCCTTCTACTTCGCCATGTGATTCACCAATTGTATTTGTACCCAAGAAAAAGATGGAACCTACTGCGTGTGTGTATATTAACAAGCTTTAAATAAGATCACAATAAAGAATCGATACTCAGTTCCCAGAATAGATGATTTGCTAGATCAGTGGAAAAATGCAAAGTATTTTACTAATTAGACTTGAGAAGTGGATATCATCAAGTAAGAATAGCTAATGAGGACATATGGAAGATTGCTTTTAAAAAAAAACAGGGATGTTTGAGTGGTTGGTTATGCCTTTCGGTTGTTGCAATGCTCTAGCTACATTCATGAGAGTTATGAATGATGTTTTAAGATCATTTCTTGATGAATTTGTAATTGTCTATTTATATGATATTTTGATATTCAGCAAATCAAGAGAAGAGCATGTCAAGCATGTTAGGAAAGTTTTGGATAACATGAGAAAAGAACAATTATTTCTGAAGATGTCTAAATGTGAATTCGGGGAAACTTTTTTTGTGTATTTGGGCCACATAGTTGGAGGATGTGAGCTGAAGATTGATCCATCCAAAGTTTTGGTCATTGTGAATTGGTCAATACCCAAATCAGTCACAGAAGTAAAGAGTTTTTTAGGAGCAATGTAGTACTAGAGAAAGTTTATTGCCAATTTTTCCTCCATAGAAGCTCCACTACATGTGTTGAATAACGCGAAGGTTGTCTTCCAGTGGGGATGAAAACAGCAAAAAGCATTTGATGCTTTGAAACAAAAGGTCAGTTCAGCCCTAGTTTTGGCATTGCCAGATTTAAAACAACCATTCACAATACATACAAATGCAAGTGGCTACACCATGGGTGCAATTCTTTTATAGCATGGTAAGCCCATTTCATTTCATTCTAAAATTTTTAATGGTGTTGTTATTAATATCCTACGTATGATAAAGATCTTTATGAATTGGTACAAAGTGTGAAGAAATGGAATCATTATTTGATGGGAAAAGAAACCATTATTCACACTGATCATCAGCCTTTGCAATATCAAACCAAATTGCAGCAATCAAGGCACTTTCGTTGGATGGGACTTTTACAGCAATTCCACTTGGTAATCAGGTACAAGGAATTTATAACAGAGTTGTTGATATGCTTTCTAGACTGGTCGTAAATGTAGCCATTTTACTTAAGGATAATTCTAGTTTTCCTGAAAGTTATGTTGAACAATACGCACAGGATTCTAACTTTCAAGAGGTGTATTTAAACTTGAGTCAAGGCCACCAAGTTGAGGAATTAAACTACCATGTTCATGATAATCTGTTGCATCATTTGGGAAAACTTTGTGTTCCACAGTGAGAGAGAGTAAATGTCACAAGGGAAGTGCACACCTCTCTTATTGTTGGACATTTTGGTGTAAGTAAAATAGTGGAAAATCTTCAGAGGTATTTTTAATGGCCTTGTATGCTTGAAAGTGTGTCACATTTTATAAGAGGTTGTTCATTGTGTGCAGTCAGTAAACCTAGTAATAGGAAGCTAGTATTGTACACACCACTTCCAATGCCTTCACGACCTTGGGCAAGTGTTTCTATGGATTTGTAGGAGGTCTTCCTTTATGAAGGAAATTTCATTATTATTTGTATGTAGTTGTGGATAGGTTCAACAAGATGTTCATGTGAATTCCTTGTAAAAAGAAAATTACAGTTGAACAAGCAGTTCAACTTCTCTTTCAAAATGTATGGGTTCATTTTGGATTGCCTACTTCTATTGTAAGTGATCGTGATTCTCGATTTGTTGGGAATTTTTGGTCAAGTTTATGGAATTTGATGGACACCAAGTTGAAGAAAAGTACAACCTTCCATCCACAAATACATGGTCAAACTGAAGTGGTAAACATGACGGTAATTCATTTTCTAAGAGGATATTGCAGCAAACATCCTAAGTTGTGGGATGAGCAGTTGCATTATATTTAGCATGCTTACAACTGAGAAAAACACTCTTCTACTTTAACTTCACCTTTTCAGGCATGTCTTGGTTATTTGCCTAAAACGCCTTTGGATTTCATCTTTGAGAAATATGTATTTGTAGATGGACATAGTGACATAGACACGGCAAAGAAATTCATTGAGAAAATTCAGTTTATTCACCGAACATTTCAAAAACAACTAGAAAAGAGTCAAGGCAAGTATAAGGAAAGGCATGATAAGCATCTTGTGGATCATCAATTTCAAGTAGGTGATGAAGTTTTGCTATACATTAGCAAGGAAAGACTTCAAGGTGAAGGTAAAAGGTTGAAACCAATTCGTTATAGTCCATTTAAAATTTTGTAAAAGATTGGTAATAATGTTTTCAAGCTTGATTTGCCTTCATATATGCAAATCTATTTTGTTGTTAATGTTGAAAATTTGAGATTATATGAAACTCCTTTGATTAAAGATCAAGGAGAGAATGTTAAAATTCCATCTATTGAAGAATTTTCTCCAGAATACCTTGATGTGCTTCAGCAAGACACGGTACTTGATAGAAGGACAAGGATAACCAAAAGAGGAAATATTGATTATCTTCAGGTGGGTCTCAAAGGTACACATTCATCAAAGGCCAAATGGATTAAAGTGAGGAAGGTGAAGGAACAATACCCTCATCTGTTCATTAACTGAAAGTGATCCTTTTGGGGTCCAAAAAACTTCCAGTGGGGAGAAGTGATCAGGTGCTCAAAATTATATTCAAAAATAAAACTGTTAAAATGTTCTCAAACTTAGCTTTAGATTTAAGAGCTCGTCATTCTGAATCCAATGGTGCAAACAGCACTCAAATCCAAGTTCGTATGAAGAAGTTAGAGCAAGTCAGTTTAGGTTTGACTTGCTTACATGGCAGGATTGGGATGATGTGGCAAGTCTTCAACAAATAAGGAGGCACCAAATGGCAGCCCTCCATTTGCCCTTGCAAATCACATATTGCAGCGGTAGGCATAAAAGGTGTTTCAAATTAGCCCCCGGTAGGTTCAGTTGTGATGCGATCAAATCGAAATCGCAATCGGTGAAAGGGATCAGAGAACAAGTATCGGCCCCATCCTCGACAAGCTTAGCGATGTGATGTGATGTGATCGCATATCGCAATCGTAGTAGTAACAGAAATCAGCCCCGGTGCAAGTTAAGTCCCGAAAACAAGACATTCCACCCTCTAAAACCTGTCAATTGTGATCTGCAATAAGGCTGACACGATATGGCTTGTGGTACAGCAAAATTATTGCCCGATTAGAGGATTTTTGGGGCTAATTTGTAGTTTTCTGCTGGTTTTGGAGCATTTTGTGGAACAAATAGTGAAAAAACTGGAAGAATTCATAACTCCTTTAGTTCTTATCCAAATTTGATGAAAAAATAGTCAATTCTAGTAGTTTGGTATATTTTGAACTCATGGAGACAAGTTTCAGAAACATCTGAGCATTATAAACACACTTTTGATGTAATTTGAGCATAATAGAGAGGCCCAAGCCATTGGAAGTTGGACCAAGGAGACGTGGCCCAAGAGGAGTGAACTCCTTTATCATGTGCTTGATGTGTGTTGTATTTCGATGCTCATTAATGTTATATTATTGTTGTTTAGCATATGTTTTTATGATAATTTTTTCATAACATTTACATAAGAAAATCTCCTGGGAATCTATTAATTAAACAAAAGTAGTGAATCCTTAAGCACTTGAAAAAGCAAATGATAAGAATCTTGGGTTTATTTCTGAACAGGAAATTAGCGCAGCATTACTAATCTAACCCAATTTAGATCAAATATTTCCATTTTTGTCATCACATCATGTTATTTTTTATGGTATCTCAAGCAGATTTCACACTCTGATATTTCCTTCAGGTTAAGCATACTACAATTGGTATTAGAGCACTTTCCTAGGTCAGTCGCACCACCAATTTTAGCAAAAAAAATAGGTTGGAGACGTGTTTCGACGTCTTTAAACTATAGATATCTATTGTTACACACATTAACTTGCAGTTGGGGACGCATACACATAGGAACTACAAGAGGTGGTCACGTCTGTTGGACTCCCTTCTAACCCCTGTTCGTACCCCTTCAAGTAGTAGTGCATCAGGCAACACCTATACACAGATTGCACTTCCACATACCTCTGGTATATCAAAAGCCCCCCAAGGTTACCCTAAAACAAACCTTATATTAGTCGTCAAATGTCTTGCTAGTATAGTACATCGAGAACAACATGCAGGGAAATTACTCACACATACCAAGGGTAGTTTAGTAGTATGACTAGGGGAACAGTCGATCCTCCTTAGTTAGCACTCTGAAACATGGGGTGAAGGACTATTGCTGCACCCTTGGCATATATCACAAACTGTAGCACCTAACACTCCTTTACTACCATAGTTCCTTCACTTCCTATTACACAGTAATTTTTCACTGGCCTCATATCCCCTGATCTCAGATAGAGTCAATCTCTGAGCGACATCTCTGCTATGTCATACATTAAATAAATATGTCCATGTTTTCCCATTCATTCAAGAAGATTAAACAAGTGCTCTCTAATCTTGAATATTGACCCTTTTTACCCATGTTTCTGCATCGTCACAAGTAAGCATCATTCTACCTGCGACAATTCTCTGTGATGAACTATAAGGTCACGACATTGTCACAGGAGTACATCTATTTCCTGTGACAGTCGAATTTTAGGGCTTGGTGCAAGTCCTCAAGATCTTTATTGTGACGATGGGCCTGTGTACAATGCTTCCTTGCGACATCATCACTAAGCCCTAGTGTATGACTTGCGACGATCCAGCTATGGCGAATTAGTTCAAACAGAATGCTTTTGGGTGATTCTAGAGTTGGTTGTTGGGTCAAGGGAGTTCGCCTTTCCCCCTCTGGAATGGTAGTTCCACCTTTTGGGAAACCTCCCTTGAGGATAAGCTCCCTCTCCCTTGTTTCATGGAGTCTCCTCCTCCTATAAAAACATTAATTATTGCTATGATCAGCTAGTTCCTAGTTTTTGGATTTGAGAAAATTAGCTAGCTTTGGTGTGAGTTTGAAGTGTGAATTGCTGATAGTTTAGCAATTGGTTGTGGATTCCCTTAGCTTTGTATTAGAGCTTGTGAGTGAGAGAGAGAGTTATCATCCATTTGGGAGACCCTTTTGGGAGTGAATGCTTGAAGAAACATACCGACTGGACCCTTCGAGAAGGCTTGCGACATCAAGGCTTGGTTGTAAGCTTTTCTTTTATTCATTTTAATACAATCAATGATGATTTCCTATGTATTGTGTAAAATATACTTGATAGCTTATGGTTCCTTGACTCTGTAAGTAAATAGATCATTCTTGTTCTCGATTACGTCTTTTGTTGTTCTCTTGTGTTGTTTCAAGTTGATAGTTCATTGAGGAGAAGGAAACGATAGTTGAAGCCATGCAACGAAAGCTCCATCAAATACCGGTTTGAGGTAGTCCCTTTCAACAATGATTGTTTAAGGAAATTAATTGTTGTTTTGTCTTGTTGTGACTAGACCCACTCTAGGGCTAGAGGGGTTCCCTCTATCCACAGAGGGAACATTTCCTACATCACAAGTTGGCTACTCCACTGGGAAGTCCTTTGTATGTTTTCTCTTATTTGCTCTTGATTTGTTTTTGATAGAGTGTCTCTTGATTTTGGGGCTGACCCATCAGTATTTTGGGTTACCTGGTTCAATCTGGGAGTCCCTCTTACTGTCTGAAAGATTAGTCAGGTGTTCTTCAGGTGGTCTTTCTTTGATTTTTCTCTAAATTGAGATCGTCAGTGTTTATAGCTTAATAGCTGTGACGACGTCGCACCTATCCTTTTTGGTAAACCTGCACGTCGCAGATAACCCGTCGTATAGTTGCAATGATCCCTGAAATCGGACCGTCGCAGAAGACAGGTGTACACCTATGAGGACATTGCCTAGTTGCTAGCTTTCTGCTTGCGACAATTTGCCTTTCATCTTAGGTTGCTAGTTATATCCCTACGATGATTCTTGTACAAGTTGTTTTTACAACTTTACCTCCTGAGTCAACTAGTGCTGCTTGTCCCCTATTGTTTCTTGTCTCTCATCAACTTGTTTTAGTTGTGTTTGGTTGAGGCACCTTTCTCCTTGGTATCATTTAGTGAATCTTGTGTTTTCAGACCGTGAGACCTAGCTCTATTAAAAGTTTCATCAAGAAGTCATTTGTTTGGGTTACTCATTCGTTCAAGATTCGTCCACAACCATCTAATTGATTTGCTTGAGGTTGTTTTACTGCTTGTTTTCTTGCTGATTGGTCTTTAGTGTTTGGTTATTGAACCACTTCTTCATATTGATTTGATTTCCACGCTATCAAACATAGATCACATTTGTTTGGATCAATCAGGTTTACACTTGCTTGTTTGTCCTTAAAATTTCAAAAATCAAAAATATTGCATTCATACAGCTTATGAAAATGAAAGTACATTTGCATTACTGAAGTTTCATGATTGAGAAATTAGGAAGCGAAGTTTAATTCTTTCATTAGTAGTTGTGAGATAAGTGTATTGATGCATTGTGTTTCTTGGTGTTTGCATTTTTTTTTCTTGGTTTGCGTTCGCTTGGAAATGAACTCTTTACCTTCTTTTAGGTAGTTGTTCATCGAAATGAATGGTGTTTTACTCATTCTAGCTATATCCTAGGAATTGTTGAAATACATTCGGTAGGGCCTGAAAACCGAAACTTAATCCAAGATTAACTCTTAAAATCAATTGAATGAACCTAACAATGCATTGGAACTTAACGCACATTATCTAAAGGTCTAGGCTAGAGACATGCTCCGGCATCGTTAAACCTAGTCACTATTGTTTTCGCTTAAGGTTGGGTGATTCCTCCTTTGGCGATTTAATAGTTGCTAGTATAGACTTGTGCTCCCCATACAGTCAAGTATACGCACCAAACACAGCATTCGAGAAGATTCACTGGTGTACGGAAAGTCCTTGGTCATTTCTCTTTCATTTGATCACCAAGGTGTATATGCAGTTTTTCGGTTTGTCTGGTAAACCTCTTATCTAGTACTCCAAAGTAGTCACTTTTGTTCCTTTTCAACTCCTTAAAAGAAAACGATCATCTGAGCACTTGTCCTTTCAGGCTCATTAAATATTCGAAGGCGAATAGAGTCATCTTTTGTCCTTTTTCTCGACTTTTTAAATATGAAAAGGTCAAGTTTTTTTCCTATGTCATAAATCTTTATTTTTTTTACCACGCTCACATTTTCCCTGTTAATATTGACTATGTTTTAGTTTTCATTGATTTGTGACTCTGCTTGATTATCTCTTTTTTGGGACCTTGAGTTAAGTCATCCTGGCAGAATCACTAATCTTGTCCCCTGTACCAAGTGACCATGACTTTGCATCTCTTGTTGCTTCTGAGGTATCGGCTGTTAGTGATACCCTTCCTATCATCCCAAGTGTTCAACCTCTTGACTCTCGCCCTCTGGAAGGATAACCTTACGATATTAATTGGAATCCTCTTTGGGAGCCTTTGGAAGAGAACTTCCCTTTTACCCCCCCCTAGTGTTTCGATTACAATGTCTTCTTCTGACATGGATGAGATGAGCCCCATTACTGATGAAGATACCTTTGTGTCAAGTGGAGAAATTCCTCTTTCCACAGAGGGCTTCCCATTTTGTGTTTCCCCTCTTGGCGTGACATTGCCTCTATGCTATTGTGCCTTGTCAGACATCATGAGTTCCATGTCTCTAAACCGGATTTCTGTGTGGTCTCATACTACAGCCCCGACCTTAGAACCTTTCATACCTCAAATTCACAATGTCTTAGTCATCTCTATTCCATAAATGCCTACTGTTTGTGTGGCCTCTATAGCTCTTGTGGTTAGTGTCGTCGCTGCATCTTTAATGGTTACCATTGTTACTGGGCCTTCAGTTGATCCCACTAGTGGTGGTCCATCAGCCTCAGCATCTGGAGTCATAAATCCCACCGGAAGTATTCCACTCTCTTCCGGTTCCATTTTGGCAAGGTGGACATATGAGCAATACATGTTTGCTCTTCAGAATCCAAATCCACATAATCTTTTGCATTGTTATGATCCTCAAGGGACTCATATTTATCATACTAGTTCCCTCCCTCCTCAGCCTACAGTTGAGGTTTCCGTTCCGCTATTCGTTACCTAGGCTCGTACTACTTACCATGGTGGCCAAGGGCAGCATTCCGCTTTCCAAGGACCATCGTACCAAGGGCAATGATATCAAGAGTAGCCGTATCAAGGGCAACCATATCAAGGGAAGCCATATCAAGGGCAATTGTATCAAGGGCAACCTGCTGGACCACAAGGACAACCCTTATAGGGACAACCTTCAGCCTTTATGGGTTCCTCTTTCACCTACATGGGGCAACCTTCTGGTCAACCTGGTCAGCCTCAATTCCAGCCAGGCCAACCCATTGCTAAGAAAGTTCCACCCTCTAGACAAGTAGGTCAACCTCAGTATCAACAAGGCCAACCTATTGTCCAGCCAGGTCAACCCTATGGACAATTAGGCCAACCTCAGATTCAGCAAGGTCAACCTACTGTTCAGCCAGCTCAACCCTCTGATCAGTATCAACAAGGCCAACCTACTATCTAGCCAAGTCAACCCTCTAGACAATTAGGCCAACCTCAGATTCAGCAAGGTCAACCTACTGTTCAGCCAGCCCAACCCTCTGATCAAATGAGCCAGCCTCAGCTTCAGCAAGGTCAACCTATTACCCAACAAGCTCAACCTTCTGGGCAAATAGGTAAACCTCAGTATCAATAAGGCTAGGCTTCTATCCAGTTGGGTCAACCTCAATTTCAAGAAGGACATCCATCCAGTCAAATCAATCCATCTCCTAGTCAACCGGCCGCTCAAGCACCCGTTATTTCTCAAGCCCCACCCAGTTTCCAGACTTAGGTTGTACTCCAGACCCAACCTAGTCTCCAAAATCAAAGTGGATTTCAAGCCCAACCTATTTATCAAATGAAACCTGGACCTCAGGCGCAGTTTGGAGCTCAGTTGTGATACAGTCTCCAAGCATTGCAGTAACCCTAAGGGCAACCTCAAGCTGCTCCATATCAAAATTATCAGCAACCGCAGGTCAATCCTTATTAAAATTTCCAGCAGCCCTATGTTGCTCCTGTCGGTCAAGCTGATAACCAATGGGTTGTTGGTGGTCAAAACTCGGGTCAACCGTCCAGTTATACTTATAATCCCTATGGACAAAACCCTTACAAACAAAACCCTTACGGGAAAAATCCTTCTGGTCAAAACTAATGGGGACAACAAGGGATTAGAATGAACCCTAATGCTGGCTCATATCAGAAGCCTATGATGTCCTTTAATCCTCAATTAGCTTTCTTGGCAACCTTGGAACTATCGGATGTGTCCAAGCTGATGAATGATCCAATCCTTCATAATCCATATTGGCTGCCAGTTCCGACCAAAATTCCCCTTGATTGTCCTAAATTTGACAGTAAATCTAGAGAGGACCCTCAAGTGCATGTCATGACTTATCACCTCTAGTGCTCATCTAACTAATGGCTTGGCGATTTTATGCACCTCTGTCTCTTCCAACGGACTCTCACTGGTTTAGCTATGAAATGGTATATTAAACTTGCTCATGTAACTTTCCAGGATTTCAATTCACTTACTATGGAATTTCTTACTCACTTTCAGTTACTAATTCATTATGAAATGGGGACACATCTCCTTACATCTTTGAAACAGGACACATCGACACACATCTCTGATCATATCCATGAATGGAGAAGGTGACGTCGTTTGATTAAGTTTTGGATCCCTCATAAGCTTCTAACTGACTGGTTTACTACCTTGTTTGTCGGTCCAATAGCCTGCAATATTGCCATGGGGGCATGTGTCACTGAAGAGAAAGCTATTATGCATGCTCAGTATCTCGACTTGGTTTATTCCCAATCCGGTACGCTGTATGATTATTTTCCTGATGCTCCGTGACCTAGAACTTCTAAGACTCTGTCAACATCCTTTGTCGACGATGTCATTGGTTCTGTTACTTCTTCCTCCCGAAAGTCTTCCACGACCCCTACGAAGAAAAAATCTACTGCTCCCAATGAAAATGCTTCTCAGGCCCCGTCTAATCCTGGTAAAACTTCCGAAGTCAATGTTTTCTAGTCCACCGTGGCAAACAAAGCTTCGAAAGGTAAGAAAAAGGGTAAAGGCAAGATAAAGCCGATCCACTGAAGCAGGACGCTCCTAATCCTCCAGCTGATGAAGGTACTAAACGCAAACCCAAGTACCCTTGTCTCATATGTGATGAGGATCACTATACTAAAGACTGTCCTAGATGGTTTGAGGTTAGTCGTTTGCTTAAAGGAACCCTTGGAACTCTTGTTGTGCTTAAGGAGCATTTTCCCTCTCAACAAACCCAAATTGTGGTCAATCAACCTCAATCCTCTTCCGCTTTTGGCTCTCAAGTTTTCATGGATGGGAGTATTCCCATTCATATCAGTACTCGATCGAAAGAATACCCTCCATCTGTCAGAAAGGAATCTGAAGTCCCTTCAAGTGTTCCTTCATCTAGTACTATCCCTCTACATATTGAGCGTCCTAGTACCAAGTCAGTCATTCGACCTCCTACCAAGGGAATGCTCCAGAAATCTTCTTACAACCCTAATGCTAGTGCCACACAGCACTATAGCATTGTTGAGGACTTAGCCCAAGCCCCTTCGCATATGTTTTCTTTGGAATTCCTCTAGAGTTGTCCCTCTCAAAGGAAGTCTCTGCTATCAGCCATTGGTGGCATTGACCCGACCGATTCGGATTTGATCACTTTCGATCTTGACAATCATGTACCACAATTGCCTCATCAGATTGCTTTCCTCATTCAATTCATCATTAACTCAAAGAATATTCATCGCACTGTTATTAATGAGGGCACCTCCACTTGCATCATGTTTGTTGCTTGTTGGAAGGACATCGATTCCCTAACATTGTGTCAATCTCTTAATACCTTGGAAGCCTTCGATGGGAGAGATTCCTGTCCTTTCGGTATCCTCCCATGTTTGCCCGTCACTCTAGAAGGGAAGACAGTTGAGGTTGAAGTCAAAGTTGTTGATGCAAATTTGACTTGCGACCTTCTCTTAGGTCGGCGCTGGACATATGCCATGCGCGCTGTGGCTTTATCTCTATCTCGTGTCCTTCATTTTCCCCATCAAGGGAAAATCATCACATTTGATCAACTGTCCTTCTTCACCTCTTATTCTTAAGATGGAACATGCCATTTGTGGAGCATACCTCCATACCCTATGAAAGCGTGGGTGTTGGACTTTTTAAAGATCCTGCCCTTATGGGTGCCTTTTCACTCCCACCTCCCAATGTTTCCCCTATTAACATGATTTTTGTCTGTTCTGATCCTTGGTTTGTCCCTCCCATCGATTAGGTAGACTCCTGGGGTGACGTCATGTCGTTGAGTCTTGCCGAGCTCAACTATGTAGAAATTGTTTCCGCATCGGCTTCATCCTCTGATCCTGCTCTATCAAGCAGGCCTCTCGACACGTATGTACAATCCCCTTGGCTCGAAGATAGTGTTTCTTCGGATCCATTAAAGGAAATCTTTCCTTCCGATGAAGCGATCTTAGAGACTATGTATTTCGAGAAACCTCCTTGGTTCGATCATCACCATTACTCCTCGTTTCTCCCAAGCCATGGGGCTGTGACTGCCTGTCTAGAGAAGTTTTCTTCTTGTATCCCCTCACAGCTGCTCCAGATGCCTATTCAAGTTCATGAAGTTTCCTCTGAAGGAAATATGGGAAACATAACACAAACTATGCCCATCAACATCTTTGTCAGACCAAGGATTGTTGAGAATATCCACATTGGAGTTACTTGTACTCCAGAGGAGATTCAGCATTATACCGATCTATTTAGAGAATTTTGTGACGTTTTCGCTTGGTCATATGAAGAAATTCCCAGTATTGACTCTAGTATCGTGGTACATGAGATCCCTACATATACTGGTGCCAAGCCTGTTCGACAACATTTACGCCCCGTGCACCTGAGAAAAGCCGCGACTATTAAGGGAGAACTTGAAAAACTTCTTAAGGCAGGGTTTATATACCCTACCCACTGACTGACTGGGTCTCTAATAGTGTCCCTGTGACCAAAAAGCAGGGCAATATTAGGGTTTGTGTTGATTACCATGACATCAATTGTGTGTGCCCAAAGGGTAATTATCCTACGCCCTTTATCGACCAGCTCATCGACGATTTTGCTGGGAGTGAGATTTACTCGTTTATGGACAGCTTTCTGGTTACAACCAGATTAATATTTCACCTGTCGATTAACACAAAATTGCCTTCATCTACCCATGGGGTACTTTCGCTTACAAGAAGCTTCCTTTCGGCCTTAAAAATTCCAATGCTACCTTCCAGCGAGAAATGTCTTATGCATTTCATGATATTTATCACATTGTTCAACCATATATGGATGACCTCCCAACTCATTCAGCTAAGCGATCTCACCATCGCAACCATCTCCGCGAGATTTTTCTTCATTGTCAGCATTACCATATTCGTCTTAATCCACATAAGTGTGTCTTCTGCGTCGAATGCGGTAGACTTCTTGGCTTTGTCGTCTCCCTCCTCCTACCACTTTGCAGCAATTGCAAAGTTTGCAAGGAAAAGCTAATTTCTTATGTTGCTTTATTCCTAACTACGCCAAGATTGCTAAAGGCTATATGTGATTCCTCAAGCTTGACACTCCCTTTGTTTGGGATGCCACTACCCAAGAGTCATTCGAGAAACTCAAGACACTCCTTGTTTTTTCTCCCTTATTGTGTCCACCTGATTATCATCGTGACTACACTCTTTATCTCGTTGTTGTTGACAGCACTACTGGCATGGTTTTGGTTCAAGATGACGACGACGGTTCCAAGCACGTTATTTATTATCTTAGTTGCATCCTCCTTGACATTGAAACTCGATATGCTTATGTCGAGAAGCTCACCTTGGCAGTTGTTCACGCTGTCCAAAGCTTCCGTTATTATATTTTGTTGCACATGACGATAGTGATTTTCGATTGCAACTCGATGACATACATCTTGTCACATCAATTGTTGGGGGTCAAATACTCAAAATGGATCATTGTCCTTTAGGAGTTCAATCTAGAGTTTACTATTTCCAAGTCCAAGAAGTCCATCGTCTTCGCTGAATTGATTTGCTCGTTTCCATCCACTATCGCTCCCTCTCAGTTAGAGGATCACATTCCCGACGATACCCTTTTCTTGATCAGTACCCTTGATCCTTGGTACGGTGACATTATCGTCTACCTCCACACATCTTCCTTCTGTCTTGATTTGTCTAAGGATGCCCGGCGACGTATTCGTCATCATTCTCAGCCTTATCGAAATGTTGGGGACACCTTGTACCATCTTAGTGTTGATTCAGTTCTCCACCATTGTTTGACATTCGAGGAAGCTGAACGAGGCTTGAATGACTGCCACTTTGGCGCCTGTGGTGGTCACATGTCTGGTTATGCTATTGCCCAAAAGATCCTTCGCGCTGGTTATTTTTGGCCCTCAATTTTCAAGGATTGCATTCTCGTTGTCCGTTCCTATCACGCGTACCAAATTTACCAACGGAAGATGCATGCGCCCCCATCCCCATTGCATCTTGTCATTACTGTTGGCCCTTTTTCTAAATGGGGCATTGATTTTATGACCTGTAACCCTCGCTCGGCCGAGGGGCATGGGTATATTATCGTTGTCGTCAATTATTTTACAAAATGGGCCGAAGTGATGCCTACATTGTCCAAAAATGGTAAGACAGCTGCCCAATTCTTATTCAATCATGTGATTACTCGATTCGGAGTCCCTCAAGCTATTGTCACTCATCATGGTTATCATTTTCGTGGCCATATGATCCCTGAGTTAACAACCCAGTTAGCTTGTGTCACGATAGCTCGACGCCTTATTACCCTCATGCCAATGGCCAAGTCGAAGCCGTCAACAAGGTGTTGGTTACTGTTGGGTCTTGAAAATGTCATTCATTTCCATTAAACTTTCACTATTATGTCCATTATATCACCTCCATTTCACTACTATGTCACTACATTCATCCCACTTTCATTATCATTGGGCCACATTTATGTTTTTCCAAACTTTATTAATTCTTAGCCTTTTTAACTGAATTTGTGGTTAAAAATTAGAAAATAATGTGCATATGCTTATACCTAACAAGTGGGTTGAGATTGTTGACATGTGTAGGTCAAAAGGAGGCTTCTAGAAGACCCTTATGGGCACTCTAAGACCAAATTCGAATTTGAGTGGAGAGAATCATGGGATCATGAGGATATGTGTCACATCTCCTAATTGTGTTGAAACTCTAAGAAGACATGAGTCTTATCAGTTCCTATTTTGATTAGGACTCTAGAGGTAGAGGGAGAGATTCATGGACTCTTATTAATGAGATGGCTTCTCATATTTTTGTATAAATAGTAGATCTCTCTCCTTCATTTGGGAGCTTGTTAGTCTTAATCTTAGTGTTAGCTTGGAGCTTGTAGTTCTTCTTTGATGGCTTTGGAAAGCTTTGGAGAGCTTTGTTGTACTTTGTAATTTTGAAGAATTTGAATAAAGCTTTGATGTTCTCAACATGGAAGGAGATGTGAAGTAGATGTCATGGAGCATATTAGAATGTAAGGTAGAGTAGATTTTATTTTGTAATTTTGCTTTGATTTCATTATGTCATTTGATTGCTTCCAAGTTTGATAGATTAGATTTTCCATTCATGCAATTTTAATTCATGTAAGTGTGTTCAACCGGTTGATTGTAGATTAGTTTTTCTTTACATGTTTTTCCATCAAATAGTGGCATGAGATTGGCCTCTCTGCTGACCTTTTGTTTAGCTTTTCAATTTCAATTATGCTTTGATTTCAGTCTTATTTATTTGTTGTTGTTAGTTAGTTTAGATATCAAATTGTTCATGACATTTGATGTTATCTCCAGAGCCATGGCTTAACCCCGAAAAGCTACTTGGCGAGCTATCGGATTATGAGTGAAGAGATTTGATTTTACTTTCATTTCTGCAATTAGATATCAGGTCCTTCATGACATTTGATGTTATCTCCAGAGCCATGGCTTAAACCCGAAAAGCTACTTGGCGAGCTATCGGATTATGAGTGAAGTGATTTGCTTTTACTTTCATTTCTACAATTAGATATCAGGTCCTTCATGACATTTGACATTATCTCCAGAGCCATGGCTTAACCCCGAAAAGCTACTTGGCAAGCTATCGGATTATGAGTGAAGTGATTTGATTGTACTTTCATTTTTGCAATTATATATCAGGTTCTTCATGTTATTGACATTATCTCCAAATCCATGGCTTAACCCCGGAAAGCTACTTGGCGAGCTATCAAATTATGAGTGAAGTGATTTGATTTTACTTTCATTTCTGCAATTAGATATCAGGTTCTTCATGACACTTGATGTTATCTCCAGAGCCATGGCTTAACCCCAAAAAGCTAATTGGTGAGCTATCAGATTATGGGTGAAGTGATTTGATTTTACTTTCATTTTTCCAATTAGATATCAGGTTCTTCATGTTATTGACATTATCTCCAGAGCCATGGCTTAACCCCGAAAAGCTACTTGGCGGGCTATCGAACTATAAGTGAAGTGACTTGATTTTACTTTCATTTGCAAGTAGGTAATTTAGATATCAATTCTTCATGTTATTTGGCGTTATCTCTGGAGCTATGGCTTAACCCTGAAAAGCTACTTGGCGAGCTATCAGATTATAAGTGAAGTAAATTGATCTTGCTTTCGTTAGTCTGCAATTTTTGGTTTGTTTGAGTGCAATAGTTTATATTTTATTTCTGTAATTAGATGGGCAGCAGAGATAATGATTTCATGATCAGTATTTCATATTTTTTTTTTTTATTTAAGTAGCTTCATATTTACATTCCTGTTCAAGTATTAATTTTATCAATAGCATGTTTTGAGATCTTTTGAAGTGCTAAGTTTTGGAAGTTACCATAAGGGACATAAACCTTGTCTTGAAATCTACATCCATACTTGACCTTTAAAAGTATTCTTCAGACCTTAGAATAGGATTTCCATTTGCATTAAACACTTTAGGAAACCAAAAACAACATAAACTATAAAACAACGAAGTAAGAAAAAGGTTAACTAAGCACATATGGTGCACCACACTTCATCAGTTTACGATACCTGGATTGATAATTTATGTAGAGCAATTTAATACGTTAAATTGACTAGACAGTTATGATGCTTCAGCATACCATTGGAATGTAGAAGTCTAATTGGCATTTGATGTTGTTTTCTACCTTATGGGCCTACCATACCTCAGTGAAGGATGCCACCGGATTCACACTGTTTCAACTTGTTTATGGTCTGGAGGCTACCCTTCCAATTGAATGCAAGATACCTTCTCTCAAGATAGTTGTCGAATTTCTCCTGAATACTAATCCTGTAGAAGAACACCTTATTTACCTAGAGCGGCTAGACGAGACCCATCAACTTGCCTCTTTAGTCATCGAAGCACAGAAGAAAAGAGTGAAAACTCACTTCGATCAAACTGTTACTCCTCGTTCTTTTGTTGAGGGAGATTTAGTCTTGTTGCACGATCAAGAGAATGATATGCTAGGGGTAGGCAAATTCGAACGGATGTGGCATGGGCCTTATATTGTGAAACACGTTTTGCAGAAAGGGGCCTATGAGCTAATTTACTATGAACGAAATCCTCTCGATAAGCCCCGAAATGGGCTTTATCTGAAAAAATATTATGCATGAATTTTCATGCATCTGTTATGTACATATGTGTGTTTTTAGTGTGTGCATGTGTGGCCTGGTGTGTAGGTGTTATTGCCACTTATTGTGTCTTTTTACTTCTTGTGCAGATGTCTAGTGCACCTTATATCGGTTTCGCATATGGTGCCTATCGCAGTACACTGAATCTTTCCTCCACGGCATGGGTGATCTATGATCCTCATGGTGAGTTAGTAGACGTTCGAGGTGCTTTTCTGGGGTGTACCACAAACAATGTCGTTGAATATAGCATTCTCATTGAATTATTGACCGAGGTCGTTAACCTCGATATTCATGCATTGCTTGTGAATCTGGACTCTCAACTTGTTGTTCTTCAGCTTAACAGACATTATTCTATTAGAAACCCTCAAATTTTAAGATTGTATTTGCATGTTCACTTATTCGAAAGAAATTTTGATTTATCACATATCAACACATTCCTAGGAGGCTAAACATGTTAACTGATGCATTGGCAAATCATGTATTAGACAAACATTTACGCTATCTATAATAAAACAAACATTGTATGCAAGTACTCAGACGCAATAATAAAACATAGATAATTATATATATCGTGCGGCACACCGAGGCACTCAAAAAATAATGTGTATGTCAAAAAATAATATACATGTTCAGATACATATGAGACATATGTCTCTCAAAATAGCAGAAATTGAAACCTAGGCGACTACTGTGGTGGGCTCTGCTCTCTGTAGCAAACCATTGCCCATACTACTCATCTAAGTAGTCTACGGACCCTAGGGGACACACTCGCAGTGTGGAAATGATACTATCGCGGGACCTCCTTGAACCCTCTATAGTTCGGGATCCCCTCAATCAAGCCCTCTAGGTTCTGGGCTATCTCCTCCTCTGCGTCACCACCTAGGAGTGGCAGGGCTAGTTCTCTGTTCTCCTCCCTTCGCGTCGTAGGAGTGAGATCCTCAGGTATCTCAAGTCCGACGTCTACAAAAATGAACACAATTATTAAGACATATACATTTAAAATCCAAATATAACATAAAATATAAACTGAAATATAAAAAATATGGTGGTTAACCAAGCATGTTACCTCTCTCATCCCACTGCTCTCCAGGCGAAAGCAACATGTTTGGATCTCCTCTGAAGTCAATACCCACATAGGGCCAGTCCTCGATGAATACCTGCTACCGATGCAGCCACTCGACGAAGTCGGGACACCATGATACCAGCTAATCGCCACCTCCTCGTGGCATCACATGTGCCCACCCGGTGATACGGGTCTGTCATGGTCTCGGAAATGGGACTCGCATATCCTACAGCTAAAGTAATGGTACTCGCTCTAGCATGAGCAGTACCAGGATGGACCCATATCCAAACTACTTGGTCTTCCCTCGTTGGCACTTGGTCAATTGTCTCTTCATATTCAGAGACACTACCTCGACCCAGTCATACATGGTCGGGTTAAGGCAATCTAAAGCCAACCTCAGTTGGGTTTTAGTTGCCTCATGCTGTACCTGAGAGCCTGTTGCTCTCATGATCATAAATAATAGGATGCGCAGTGACAAGTCCTCCACTGTTGGGATCTGTAACTTCCCACTAGCGGGTGACTTGCGTGCCCTCGGGCACGCTCGTGTAATCAGTATATCAAGTGACTCTCTGAGGACCTACATGCCACCCATACGGGGTATCTCTCCTCAGCGAGATAAGCCTGTAAGGAAATATATGTCAGTCGCATCGAACTCGACCTCCTGACCCTAAATGATAAACTTACCCTCTGTGAGCGAATCAAGAACTCTAGTAAATCTAGTTGTGCTCGCAACAGGGGTGTGACGAAGAATTTCAATAATCCATAGTTCCAAAGGACTTGTATGCATTACGGGTCCGTAGCACCTCTTTCGTCATCAACATCATGAGTGTGTTCTTGCCACGCAAACACCATTTTTTCACCCTGCATGTGCAAATGCTAGTTGATTAGAATTGATTTAAGTCGTTTTTATGGTCTAAAATGATGTGAAAAATGAAAATTTTATGTTTACTGCACTATCACAGCTATTTATAGTTCATTATTTTCTAGATCGTCACAGGGGTAGACATATTTCCTGTGACGATGCCGATTTTGGTGTGTGTGAAATCCCCGATCGTCACAAACCCGCGAGGGACTTTTGCGACAACGAGGCATGGTTTTGGAACGAAAAATCCTCCCAAATCCCCCAAAACCCATGAAATTAGACTTAAAAACAATCAAAATGCAGAGGCAAGACCGATATACTTACTTGGTGAAAGTATGGCATGAAATGGTTGACCACAAATGAAGAAATCGACCTCCAAAGTTGCACAGGTACATAGTGTTTGAAAAATTACCAAGGATGAAAATAAAAAACAATGTAAAAAAGTTTTTACCATAAGTCTTATATAAATTTATTTTTATTTTTATTTTTGATTTTAGGGTTTTTTATCTATAGGACTTGGGTTTTTCTATAGTTTTTTATTTTTCCTTATGGTTATAGGGTTCTTGACGTAGTTTTTCTAACATTACAATGTGTATCTTTGTCGAATGGGTCTTACATTTGGTTTTTTGTGCAGGAACAAGGGTGATGGATATAGTTTCTGGTTGATATATGCTTGGTCCATACTGCAAAAATTTTCCCACGAGTCTCCTTTAAGCTCTTTTCCGACTCGTAAAATATGAAAAGATTGCCAAGTTTTTCCCTTTTTGACTCGTTAAACAGAATAAAAATGGTGGTCTACTTTCAACTCTTTTCTAACCATTTAAAAACCAAAAAGATGGTTGGGCTTTTGTCATTTTGATCTTGTTTTTGGTTATGAAACATCGTGTCTCCAATCAGTTTTCTACTTTTTCGGATCGAGAACACTAGTTACAAAAAGTACTCCTTGATCGAAATGGTCAAGCGGTTCTCTTGAGTATTGTTTTCTACCTTTTCGGGCTTGAGGGACACAAACTTACAAAAAGGGGCCCCCTGGAGTTTTCTTTTCCGTGTCTTTTTCAAACTCTCTAAACATGAAAAAGACTGAGTTTTTCCTATGTCGGACTCATTAAACCCTGACGACATTGGACTCATCGCCATGATGAGACCCGAGCTTCTCCTCCCTAGGGCTCGTTAAAATTTTACTAGGTTGGATTTGTCTGAAGGACGAAATTATACCACAAGCATATGCTATCGCCTTCAAGCTTGTTTTTCAAAAATAATTGGGTACTCACTAGCAATGGTGGGGGGAAAATTTGGAAATCATCATTGGTTGCATACAACAGCTAATCACTCTTGAACATCGACACTTTTGCTTCTCACCGAGTTTGGGACATCCTCACATCGTCATTGGCCTTCCAAGGTTTGGGTTTGTCATTTTTCCTCATTCCATTCGATCCTTGTTGTCTCCATCAGACCTTCGATCCCTTGGTACCAAAATGATGCCACCTTCTGGAGTCGTGTTGCTAATATATTCAAGAGTTTAATCCTTCTAAAGTTCACCCCCTTACCTGCTCCTCTGATTCTCAATTTCAACCATCTTCATCTTGTTCCTTGTCTCATGCCATTGATGAGGGAAACGTTATGGCGCTCCTGCGATGGATCGCTTCCTGTCGACACCAACTCATTATCCAAGGAGTTGATCTAGAGATTCCTTTCGATACCTTGGAGCTTGCATGCCTCAATGGCAAGTTCTTCGCACTCGACGACAGACTTGCATCATTGGTATTCAATTGGGTGATTCCACGAGTGTTCGACTCTAGATCATTCTTCACACTTCGTGGATTGTACTGGCAGTACCTTGAGAACCATTGACGTTGCTGGTGGTCTCTCTCGTGCTTGTTAACGGTTTACGTCATTGGCCGGTAATCAAGTGATTTTCTAGTATGATCGACTTCAGCACATCTATTTGCCTATTAGAAATTGCACTATGATCAGTTGGGATTAAATACCCTAGGCTAAGATTACATAAGTTTGGGTTGCATGGATTGGTTCATGATTACATACCTGAGTCTTTCTGGATGGCTGCGACCATACCTCTATCTTATAAATGTTCTTATCGACTGGGTGGTTGCGTCCATACCATAGACCAAATTTCCTATGTCTTTTGGATGGTTGTGCCCATGCCTAGACTACATGTATTTCACAGTCAAAGATATCAGTTGTACTTGCACCTGCAGGTTTTCAGCGATGGTGTCTCAGTTCAGTTTATGATTTTGTAAATCATTTCACCCCTCCCACTCTCTCAGGCTTCATGCTTTAGAGTGGCATCTGTCACATAGTAATTTTTCATTGGCCTCATATCCTTTGATCTCAGATAGAGTCAATCTCTGAGCGACATCTCCGATGTGTCATACATCAAATAAACATGTCCATGTCTTCCTACTCATTCAAAAAGATTAAACAAGTGCTCTCTAATCTTGAAGATTGACCATTTTTACCCATGTTTTTGCATCATCGCAAGTAAGCATCATTCCACCTGCGATGATTCTCTGTGATGAACTATAAGGTCATGACGTCGTCGCAGGGGTACATCTATTTCCTACGACGATTGAATTTTAGGGCTCGGTGCAAGTCCTCAATATCTTTATTACGACGATGGCTCTACATACACTGCTTCCTTGCAACATCGTTACTAAGCCCTAGTGTATGACTTGCGACGATCCAGATATGGCGAATTAGTACAAACAGAATGCTTCTGAGTAATTCTAGACCTGGTTGTTGGGTCAAGGGAGTTCGCCTTTCCCCCTCTGGGATGGTAGTTCCACCTTTTGAGAAACGTCCCTTGAGGATAAGCTCCCACTCCCTCATTTCATGGAGGCTCCTCCTCCTATAAAAACACTCCTTATTGCTATGATCAACGAGTTCTTAGTTTTTGGATTTGAGCAAATTAGCTAGCTTTGGTGTGAGTTTGTAGTGTGAATTGCTGATAGTTTAGCAATTGGTTGTGGATTGCCTCAGCTTTGTATTAGAGCTTGTGAGTGAGAGAGAGATTTATCATCCATTTGGGAGACCCCTTTAGGAGTGAATGCTTTAAGAAACATATCGACTAGACCCTTCGAGAAGGCTTGCGACGTCAAGGCTTGGTTGTAAGCTTTGCTTTTATTCATTTTAATACAATCAATGATGATTTCCTATGTCTTGTGTAAAATATACTTGATAGCTTATGATTCCTTGACTCTATAAGTAAATATATCATTGTTGTTCTCGGTTACGTGTTCCGTTGTTCTCTTGTGTTGTTTCAAGTTGATTGCTCATTGAGGAGAAGGAAACGATAGCTGAAGCGGTGCAATGAAAGCTCCATCGAACATCGGTTTGAGGTAGGCTCTTTCAACAATGACTGTTTAAGGAAATTAGTTGTTGTTTTGTCTTGTTGTGACTAGACCCACTCTAGGGCTAGAGGGGTTTCCTCGGGAACATTTCCTACATCACACTTCCTACTAATTGACCATCACATTTGCAGTACCCAGAAGTTAGGGTTTTTGTCACCATAATATTGACCAATTGTTACAGCCAAATTCCTACACATTTTTCAATATCCAAAAGTTGGGGTATCTACCACCATAGTTACATTGATCAGTTGGGACCGCCAAATTCCTACACATTTTGCAGTATCAATATTCTGAGATTCGGACGTCATAGTATTGATCATCTAGGAGTAATACTCTTATTGGAGTTTAAAAAAAATCAGGTGGTTCCAAAAAATTTCTTGCAAGAGACCTATCCCACAAGATTCACGATGGCGAGTTGATCACAATTATACCATCCGGCAGTAAGGGTCCATTTTTCCAATGGTCCCAAATTTTTCAGAAGTGCTTTTAAGTGACCTACATCAACAAACTCCTTATCTTACACCTATTCTAGCCATAATAATTTTAAGTAAACCAAAATTTTGATCTGGGAAATTGTATGGTGACTATGAGGGCCCAAGCTATGGACCTTGAGAAAAAAGTGCTAGACGTAGAAGCAAGCATCACCACAAAATTCCAAGCCACAATTGAAGAGGTTCTAGAACCCATACAATCATTCATCAAGGCTAAGAACCCCATGGGGGGAGGGGAACCATGTGGATACCCACCTAGAAGGAGAATCTAGCGACCAAAGTTATGAAGGCTATTATCATTTCCATGGGAGCCACCAATATTCTAGAAATAAGGCACCCAAGATTGACATGCACAAATTTGATGGCTCTAACCCAACAATGTGGGTGGCCCAAATGGAACAATATTTTCAACTCGACAATATATGGGATGATGAAACCAAACTACATGTGGGAGATCTTTACTTGGACTAAGAACGTTGGAGTTGGTGGAAATGGCATTAGAAATGCTATGCAAGAAATATAACTTGGAATATGTTCTATAACGCCATTTGTGCTAGTTTTGAAAGGTAATTTCATTTTTTGGGTCACCTCATGAAGCGCAAACAAACTGGTACAATAGGAGACTTCATCACGAAATTTGAATAATTGGCCATCAAGATCGAGGGCCTAGGGGATGCCTTCTATATGGAATGTTTCATCAGTGGCCTCGAGGAAGCTATCTGGGCACATGTTAAAATGCATCAACCTACTACTTGGTTGGAAGATTGCCACAAATCTTTAAATGTAGAAGTTGTTATTAATGCCCAATCTATTCGTTCGTCATTCACATCAAAGGCATGACCCACCCCAACTACTGGTCCCACCAAATCCCTTAAGATTCAAAAGGCATCACTAGTAGAAATAACCGAAAGGAAAAGACAATGACCATCTTACTATTGTGATGAAAAATATTCACCATACCACAAATGCATGGAACAAAAATTCTTTCATATTGATGCTACTGAAAAAACCCATCCGAGGAGGTCCTGTTAGCTGACATGCCTTAAGAGGAGGATGCAAAACCTCAAATGGCCACTGAATAAGTGACAAATACTACAACAAAGCTAGATGAATTTATTATCTCCCTCCATGTATTAGCAAAAATTTCTTCTCCACAAATGCTTAAAATTAGTGAATTTACTAAGCATCGACCAACGGTAGTATTGATTGATAGTGGAAACACACATAATTTATCCATAAACATGCAGCTAAGGTCATTCTTTGTTTCTGCGAGAAGTATCCAATGTTTAAATCCTCATAGCTATTGGGGGGACCATAAAATGTGAAGGACATTGTGAGAACATTAAACTTCAGATGGGGGATTCTCATCGTAAAACCCACATGTTTTCCTCTAAGATGGGAGGTTGTGACATTGTCCTTAGATCCTAATGGCTTAGAACATTAGGCCCCATCACCATGTACTTCCAAGAGTTATATATGATCTTCAAGTAGAATGACACAATCATATGCTTCAGGGGCTTCAGGCAGGTGCTCCTACTATCATCAACTCACATAGAATGGATAAGCTTTTAAAAAAGTGACACCATGGGGTAGTTTCTCAATTCAATGTAATCCAAGCCATTGAATCTAGCCCTGCCAACATTCATCTAGATATATAAAAGGTGTTATGTCACCAACAACAGCTGTTTGAAAAACTTAAGGAGCTAACCCCTTCTCGGGGTGAGCATGATCATAGAATTCCTTTGATTCTAGTTAGCTAACCACCAAATTTCCACCCCTATAGGTATCCATTCGCACAAAATAATCAGATTAAAAAGATTATTCGGGAGCTATTAGAAGCCAGAGTTATTCATCCCAACACCAACCCTTATTTGTCCCTAATGGTCATAGTCTTAAAGAAAGATGGGGAATGACGTATGTGTCCTGACTTCAATGTTGTCAACAAGCTCACCATTAAGGTTAAGTTTCATATTCTAGTAGTTGATGGTATCCTTAATGAACTCCATGGCTCCCAATTATTTACCAATTTTGATCTTCATTCGTGATATCACCAAATCATAATGAAAGTACCAGACATTCCCAAGACAACTTTCAGAACCCATGAAGGTCACTATGAATTTTTGGTTGTGCCCTTTGGCTTTTGTAATGCCTTGTCCACCTTTCAAAGTCTCATGAATCACCTTCTCAAGTCATATCTTAGAAATTTTGTCCTGGTCTTTTTTGATGATATACTCATCTACAACAAAACATGGGATATACATCTTCAACATGTTGAAAAGGTATTCCAACCTTTGAAGGATAATAAATTATTTGTTAAATTTTCCAAATGTTCCTTCGGGGTGGAAGAGGTGAAGTATTTGGGATGGATTGTGGGCCACAAAGGAGTATGGGTGGATCAAAAAATATTTACGCAATGCAATATTGGCCACAACCTTGGACCTTGAAAAGTCCGCAGGGATTTTGGGGCCTCACAGGATACTGTCAAAAATTTGTCAGAAATTATGGATGCATTGCTAGACCCCTGATGAATATTCTCAAGAAAAATGTAGTCCTTTGAATAGAAGTAGCTCTATAGGCTTTCCTGGATCTCAAACAGGCTATGTGTTTCACCCTGGTGTTGGCCCTCCCAAATGTTACAAAACCCTTTGCGAAAAAATACGATGCCTCGAAGATCGACATTGGAATAGTCTAAATGCAAGAAGGTCAACCAATATCCTTCACAAGCCAACAATTAGGCAAAAAGATTGATTATGAGAAGGAAATGATGGCCATTCTACATGCAGTAAACACTTGGCACCAATATTTTCTTGGACAATGTTTCCAGATTTGAACTGACCATCATAGTCTAAAGTATTTCTTCGAGTAGTGCTTTTCCTCTCCGAAACAAAATAAGTGGCTTACCAAAATGTTGGGCTATGACTTTGAGATAGTCTATAAGAATGGTAAAGAAAATTTTGTGTTCGATGCCTTGTCTCGACAATTTGAGGAGGACGGAACCCTCTTATCCCTATATTTTCCCATACCATCTTAGATTGATGAGGAACACAATGAATGGTTTTCCCATCCATATCTTTCCCAGCTAATCCAAATGCTACTAGGGGACCCTAACCCCCCATCTAATTACACTTGGAAGGAAGATATTATTCAATATAAATATTGTGTACTTCTCCCCTAACTCCGCTCTCAAAGCACACGTCCTATCAGAGTTGTACTCCTCACCCATTGTAGGACATTTTGGCTTTCAAAATACTTATGCTTGTGCTCGCTACTCTTTCTTTTGGGAAGGGATGAAACAAGACATTCTTAAATTTGTAGTTGAATGTGACATCTGTTGGTGCAACAAAGACGAAACAATGAAGACACTAGGAACCTTGCAACCCTTATCGCAACCTACTTCTATTTGGATGGATGTCTCCACGGAATTCATTACAGGTCTCCCTAACTTAGACAACAAATCAGTCATCATGGTGATGGTTGGTCGACTCTCCAAATATGCCCATTTTTGTGCCTTACCACACCTGTTCACTTAAGCATTAGTGGCTCAAGTCTTCATGGATCAAATTTTCAAACTACATGGAATGCTTACTTCTATTGTGTTTGATCGAGATCCCACATTCACTAGCAATTTTTGGCAGGAGATGTTCAAGTTACACAAGATACAACTCCAAATGAGTATCACATATCACCCATAGAAAAATGGTCAAACTAAAGTAGTAAACAAATGTTTGTAGACCTACCTGCGGTGCTTTGCTTCGGACAGACAACATCAATGGGTGCAGTGGTTACCTTTAGTTGAATGGTGGTGTAATATTAATTATCATGAAGCAACCAATATGACACCATATGAGGTGGTGTATGGCCAACTCCCCCTTTCGCCAATTTCTTATCTTTCATGATCTTCCAAAGTGTCAATAATTTATAAGTTGCTTCAGAACCGAGCTACCACTCTCGCTCTTTAGAAGGATAATATCCATCAAGCCGAAAACCAAATAAAGCAACAAGTTGACGAACATCGCTCAGAAAGGTCTTTTCAAGTGGGTGACCTAGTGTTTCTTTGACTCCAACCCTATAAGTAGACGCCTCTCAAAGAAAAGGGCTTAAAAAATAGATTTAAAAGTTTATGGGCCTTATCAGGTAGTTCAACGTATTAGCTTTATTGCCTACAAACTGGCCCTGTCGACCACTTCCAAAATCCACCTCGTCTTCCATGTCTCTTGTCTCAAGAAATTAGTGGGGCACAATTGCAAGGTTCATACCATACTTCCTGAATTGGACGAAGAAGGTTATATTTGGCTCCAACCAAAATGGGTCTTGGATTCAAGGGAATGACATCTTCACAACCACACTATCAAGGAAGCCCTCATCCAATGGAAATACACCTTACCAAAAGATGCAACATGGGAACCAACAACTTCCAACCTTGAGGACAAGTCTGTTTCTAAAGGGGGGGGGCATGTTAAGGTCCGACCCTAGCCCCTAACTCATTTATTAATGTAATAATCCCAAGGGGCCCCGTAAGATTCATGATTAGTTAGTCTAATAAATAAAGCTTGTAAGAATTGTAAGTGATTAACATGAATTATAAAAAAAAGGAACCATAATTAGTTATAATAGGCCATAGCTAGTAAATAAAGTGGTTAACCTACATTATGCAAGGGACCATGAGTAGTTAGGGTTTTGGGCCTCATGAAACTATATATTGTCGTAGATCTTAAGGGATGTCTTTTCTAGTGTTGTTTTAATTGAGATCTTCTCTACTGGAGGCTTCCCCCTCGAAGAGGAAAGTGAACAATATTGCTACAAATCTTAATTGAATATTTTCATTTTTCATTGCATTGTGTTATTTTCTATGGTATCTATGCACTCTGATATTTTCTACAGGTTAATCATAATATAATATGTATACGTGTGTGTGTGTTGATTTTTTATTTGTTATACATTGGAATAGCTGTAATAGATAACTCTAACAAGACTCAACCACCACTTTCAAACATCAACATTGAAATAAATACTTGCCCCACCAAGACTTAATTTTTTTCCTTTGCAATCCTTAGACATTCCATAGGATCAATTCCATATTCATCTCCCCTAAACTCATGTATTTTCATTGGTTCTTACTTGGAGTCTAAACAATACTATTAGATTCTTCATTTCCTCTTTCCATTGCCTAGTTTTATTATATAAATCAAACCTTATAAGCAAAATTTATGTAAGTTTTAAATTAACATATCTTGTAAGCCTTGATTTAGGGATATCAGGCAGGTTGACATTGGAGTTCATGTATCTCCACACTCACTGCATATTTGAGTTTGAAATATTGGCCTATAATAACCTTATATGTCTTCTTTGCATTTCCTTGAGTCTTCGTAAATTTGGATGTGCCAAGAAAAAATTATGATGACTCTCTCAAACTTGATGATTTTGGCATATTTCAAGAGAGTGAAATTATACGATATGTCATGCATCCATTTTTATAGGTATAACTTTGAAACTTGTATTTAAGACAACTTAATCTATCCTATTTGTGTTCCACTTATGCCACTCAATTTGGAGCTCAATTTATTTAGATATGATTTTCTTATTAAAAACACCTACATGAGATTGGTTTCATATTTAGACATAAACCCTGATTTACACGACCTTTAACGCTATGTAGAATTATATTTTGAAACTTTGTGTAAGAGATAGTTCATTATATCCTCTTTCCAACCACACAAATCCCATGAATTTCCAATATCACAACCAAGAGTTGCAATGTAAATTGAAAGATGGCTCATTTGAAAGAGAAATCCAAGGATCATCCTAATGATGAAAATTTCGAGCATTGCGTGATCTCATTGAGGCGTTTGACTTTTCAGGTGAACACTTCACCCATCCTTGAATAGTTACCTATATCATCCTCTCATATACCAAATGTTTTGCACCAAATTCAGAAAATTGCATGATAAACAAGAATATAGATATAGTAAACCAAATGTAAATGTGGATCACAACTCCCAAGGAGATAATAGAGATGTTTTGTCCAATAATTCCTTATAGAATTAGAGAACCTCCTCCAATTAACCCAAGTAAAACCATATATCCAAATCATATTCCCTTGTCCCAATAATGGATATATTTAACTCTATATATACCTATTCTCACACAATTTACATTTAGACCCATATATATATATATATATATATAACTGCTAATATATACATATATGTATGTATTTACGTACTAGCACTCACCGTACTTTTCTTTTCCAAGTAAAACCTCATAGGGAAACCTTTGGGGGTACAATACCTAATGTAATCTATTAGCTATATTATAAGACCTAATCTAGCAATGACATCATATGAGGCATGTAGTAGAGGTAGCCATATTGGGGAATTGACCTTGAGAACTCCTACATAAATCCCAAAGCACTTGACTACTCAAGCTATGTAACACTACCTATCACCCCTTAAATATTGTGGGTTGTGAAGGACATCACTAACGTTTTGAATCCAAATTTTAAATTCTTACTCGAAAATGAGCTACAAATAATTTATATTCTTCAAAATAATGTGGAAAAATAGATATGGACATCATGTATAGACCATTAATAGTTTTCAAATGGTGTGATTACTCCTACGAGTTAAATCTTGGGTCAAGATTATGTCAATAAGGAAGGTATTTCGTTAATGTTGTCCATGTTAATCCCGACATGTCCTCTAGCATCTGAGGTTTTGAAATTAACTCACATGGTGTAACCACATGGATTAGTGATTTGATGTTACATATCGAACTCATTCATACAAATATGTGTATATGTGTTCTCTTTGCAATTGTTTACACATTTGTCATATAATAGGCTAAATGGATATTAATTCCATTCCATGCTCTTAGTGATACTGATACACTAATGATGCATAAACATTGAATGTATGTGTGAGACAAAAATACAAATATATAACAAACTATGAATACCTCCTATGCATCTTCGTATATCAAACATTATTGAGGGAATATATATACATAACGTGTCATGGAGTATAACCTTTATAACAAATACTCCTAACCCTACGCATATTGCGCACACACCAATGGATTAAGTATAATACGTGTGAGGGCATATGTAATGTATGACAAATTAGCCGTGTGCATACTGCACACACCCTAATGGATTTGATATAATATGTGTGAGGTGTATATACATGTATGTGTGAGGTGTATATAATGTAATGTATGGCTAATTTAACCTTGTGCATATTATGCACACACCAACGGATTTTATATAATATGTGTGAGGTGTATATACCTGTAACAAATGCCAAATATAACCATGCATGTACTATTTACACACCCATGGGTTTAATATAACATGTGCTTATTCATGGAGCCCCCTAAAATTTCTTCAGAGGTTATCATGGGTTGAGTTAGGCTTATCCCCTTTCTCCCATATTATTTCTACTGGTTATTGAAGGTATTAATCGACTCATTATTGAGTCAAAACCTTCAAGGCAATTCAAAGGGGTTAAGGTTGCTTCAAAATTCTTTATTACACATCTCTCCTTTTTTTTTAACGATGTTTTAATATTTGGATCAACCGTCTTAGATGAATGGAAGATGTTAAAATAAATCCTTTTTATCTTTTGTAAATTCTCCGATATGGAATTCAAGCAGGAAAAGTATTTCTATTTCAGGGATAATCTAGAAAACAATTTTTTGGATCATTCACTGAAACAAAACCATGTCATTAGCATCCCTTTTTTCTTCGTTTTTTGCATCCAAAGCCCATTTTTAGTGCTATTTGAATCCATTTATCAAATATGGTGCAAAACTTGATGCAAAATTTTCACCGAGTTTTGCACCAAGTCTAGCACCATGTATTGCAATAGGTTTTGCACCATTTTTATGCCAAGTTTTGTGTCATCCTTTGCACCAGGTTTTGTTTCAAGTTTTGCATCAAGTTTGGTGCCTAATTATGTTTCAACTAATTTTTCATCAACTTTTTGCGCCTACACTTGCAACATCTTTTGCATCCCCTTTTGCATCATTTTTTTCATACCCTTTGTGCCAAGTTTTGAGTCGAAGTTTGTGTCTAGTTTTGCATCTATTTTTGCATCTACTTTTCTTTCATCCACTTTTGCATCTTGTTTTTCATCCATATTTACATCCTCTTTTTCATCTATTATTGTGTCCACTATTGCATCCAATTTTGTTGTGCCACAATATGTGCCTAGTTTGTACCTTCCTTTGCACCCACTTTTGCTTCTAATTTTGCATCCTCATTTTCATCTAGGTTTTTATCAACTTTTACATCTATTTTTGCATCCCTTTTTGTATCCATTTTTGCGTCAAGATTTGCATTGGGTTTTGTGTCTCATTTTGAATCTACTTTTGCATCCACTTCTACATTCAATTTCGCATCCACTTTTGCACCCATGTTTACGTCCACTTTTACATCTTCATTTACATCAAAGCTTGCTTGTTTTTTTGCATCTATCATTACATCCACTTTTGTTGTGCCACAATTTGCGCTATGCTTTGCACCTATTTTTGTACCCACGTTTTCTTCCAATTTTGCATCCATGTTCATGCCCTCTCTTGCATCAAATATTACATCTCTTTTTGCATCCACTTTTGTGTCAGGTTTATGCATTTGGTTTTGTGTCTCATTTTGTATCTACTTCCATTGCATCCACTTTTACATCCCTTTTTGCATCCAAGTTTCCATATTTTTTGTGTCTATTGTTATATCCACTTTTTTTGTGCCATATCTTGCACTATTGTTGCAACCCACATTTTCTTTCACTTTTGCATTCACATTTGCATCCTCTTTTGTGTCCAAGTTTGCATAGAATATTGTTTTTTTTTTTTTTGCACCCACTTTTACATCAGGTTTTGCGTCTCATTTTGCATTTATTTTTGCATCCACTTTTGCATCTAATTTTGTGTCCACTATTTCACCCATGTTTGTGTTGACGTTTACATCCCTTTTTGCATCTTATTTTGCAGCTAAGTTTTACAATTCGTACAAGGTTTTACACCTACTATTGTACCCATGTTTGCTTCCACTTTTGCATCCATGTTTACATCCTATTTTGCATCCAAGTTTGCATTGACTATTGCATATTATTTTGTAACCACTTTTGTGTTAGATTTTGCGTCTTGTTTTACATCTACTTATGTTGCATCCACTTTCCATACAATTTTATTTCTATTTTTCCCCCATTTTTGTGTTCACTTTTACATCCCTTTTCCAACACATCATATTTTCAGCATTGATGATATATTATGACATTGAAAATTATGAACAATTGATGACAGTGTCAATAATCATGGTGATGATGATAATTAAGATGATGACGATGGCATGAATTGTGATTATGATGATAAATATGATGGTGGTTATGAGGACAATGATTATCATGATGGTGATGATAATGACCTTGGCCAATATTCCCAATTTTTAAATGTTGTCATTGTCATAATCATAATCATTATCTTTAGCATCATCATCCAAGTTATCATGATTTTCTCATCGTTATCATCATTGTCATCTAGGTAATCATCAACAACAATAATGGGGTGAATGATGATGATGATGTCCATGACGTTTATGAAAAAAACTTTCATGTCCACATTAATATTATGCGTGATCAATAATACATCATGTGACACCACATTCAAGTTACAATTCCAATTTACAAAGTAAAACTTAACATAGCAAGGCCCTATAGTACACTCTATGTACAAAGTAAGTTCTTCCACTATGATAATTTCCTCATCAATTAGTGACTTAAGAGGGTCAAAGAAGAAATGATCATAAGCTACGGTTTCCCAGGGAGAGGGGTGAAGTTACTCGACCTAGAAAGGAGATTAAGGGGTAGTAACAACATGGTTGACCTAAGATGACTCAATTTTATTGAATATAGGTGTTTAAAATCCTAGGGCTAGGTACATTTCCCCTACTAAAGAGTCACGTAAGGTGGGACAAATTCATAATAACTTCACAATAAAGATGTTAGCTGAAAAAAATCTGCTTCTATATAAAAAATAGGGGAAAGACCCTTGTATGGGAGGTCTTCCCATAGGTATCTAATAAGTTTCTTATCAAGAGCTAGAGGGATAGTGGTCCTGGTTTCCTTTTGGTATACAAGTGGGATCTTAGTTGGTTATTATAGCTTTAGCCTGGCTGAGAGCATGTAACTCCATCATATTCTCGAGCTCTTGTGGAAACATTTACATCAAATTATACTTCTTCTATATAAATTCAACATTGAATCAAGCTCTTGAATTTCCAGCTAGATTAAGTGGGAGAATTAGGTGGCTGACTATAAAAAATATCTTGGGAAGAAGTGGACGGTTGTGAAGGATGACTAGACGAAGATGGATGTTGAGGGAATCAATTATAAAAACTTTACAATGGGGAATTTTTAGGGTGGATAAGTCTTCTTTGAAGTGACTATTCTTCTTTTAAGTGCTTCACTATTTAGTATATAACACATTATTCCATAAAATGCCTCAATCTCTTATGATAATTGTAATACTTGCTAGGATGAAAGGGAAAATAAGAAATGGATTCCTTCTAAGCTTGTCAGAATTTTGTTCCACTAGTTATGGTGGATATGGCTCAATTAGTGGTGGTGGAGGTTGAGTGGATGGTTGTATAGGTAGATGCTTTGAAGAAGATGGTTGATCCTTAATTTTCAAAAGTCTTTTTATGGGTGGATTAGCATGAGCGGAAGAAGTGGCAGCAACAACTTCATGCACTAAATCGGTAAGACCATCCTCTGCAACATTGATGTCCTTTTTGTTTCCTTTTGGCTTAGTCACTCTTGATTGTGGGCCACCTAAGAGGGAAGCTACTTCACTAGCTATAATATGAAGGTAATAAGTTCTTGGGTGATGTCTAATTTTGATAATTTATAAGTCCAACACCTTATTGATATCATCCTAATATGTAATCTATTTATTATTAGTACATTTTGGCTACAAATCTTCTCTTATACCTTCTATAAAGATTTTCCTTATCTCATCTAGAGAGAACTTGGTCTCACATCTAGCTAACTAAAATCAAAATCTATGAATGAAATAGGTAAAAACTTCCAACTTTCCTTGCTTTAATTATATAAGACTAACCACTTCAAATACGTCAATTGGTTTAAGAGCATACATTCCCAAAAACTTATCATATATTTGATCAAAAGTCTCTAACGAGTTCTTGGGAAGGTTTTAAAACCATTCAAATTCTAACCTAGTAAGAGTGTGTGGAATGAATTTGACCATAACTTCTAGCCATGTCCTCAAGTATTTACAAATTCTAATGGACTTGGACAAGTGTGCTAGAGAGAGATAACCATAGTGCACTAGAGAGGCCCAAGCACAAGTGTGTTACACAAGATATGCATGAAGATATGTGCCCTTAGTCATAAAACACTTTGTAAGGGAGATAAAGAATATCACAAGATGATGGAATAAAAATGTGAGTTATGGTGTAATTATACAAAATAATAGCTTTTCCTAGGGTTTAATGAGCCTACATGTGCAAATTTTACTAGTTTGGCCTTATCCACACCCTACTATTATAACAAATGATAATAAATGATCAAAATATGGTCTTAGCCATGATGAAAAATACATTAATGATACATATACGTGTGTTGAGGAATGAAGATTACACTCATAATTCTAACATAATTCCACATCTCTAAAGATAGATTTCATCTAGTAGCAATCCCTCTTGATTTCCTTACTACGCTTAAAACAAAAAACTTCCACCCAGACAACAATTGAAGCAGAATTATCCTAACTAATATTTTTCATGTTTCATAGAATACAAATTATAACCATTGCAAAATTGAAAATGAATGAACTCTGCATCTATAAAAATTGATTTCATGGGCAGCAATCCTTCCTCTCCCTTATGGTATTTAGGCCTTACTAACCTTGGGTTGTTCATGTTGAGGGGAATGCGAGTTACTTGTTGAAAATACTACTAATTTGTAACACCACACATTTCACACTAAAAAAAATCCGAAGTAAAAATTATTCTTAATGTAGTCTTATGGAGCTCTATTATCAATGTGAATTTTTATTCCTTTAGAATGCATTCAAGATTATTTGACTTCCTAACAATGGTAACGAACCATAATTGTAGTCTTGAAAGGTTCATAAAATTTGAAGTCGCTAAAATTTACATTTTTAACTAGACTTGACTCATTTTTAAAGTCTAATACTTAGATTTTAAGTTAATCTATGTTCTTTGTATTTTTAATTTATATAATATGTGTGACATATGTAACTCTTATATGTAGGTTTATAACTTATCATTTTATTCTACTAAATTAGATCATTCATTTATAATACCTTATGGTTTACTTAATTACTTTTACATTGTTCTTAATGCCAATTATGGCCTCTAATCAAGTTTATCATCCTAATTACACCTCCAAACCATAGTCTTGATATGCTTTCCTTTTTTAAATTAATCCTTCGTGTTACTTATCATGGTCAATTTATTACCTTGTTGGTTCTTAATTGGGTTTACTACGTTAAAATCTTTTTCCTTTCAATTGTTGTCCCAACAGCTATTATGTCACCAATAATTAAATACCTCCTACAAAATGATATTCCAGTTATATGATATGAATGGCAGTAAGTGCTAAGTTTACGTGGAGCACTCACATTCCTCCATGTGTGCTAGATACGTGTGAGCTTCACGTGATGACACAGTTTATGGTGTTTACGAGGTGTTTTTACATGAACAATTTTGATTTCTCCTCAGGAAATAAATGATCCACAACATTAGGGTTTCATTATGATTTCTTATTTGTGTCCTTTCGACTTTTGTTTAGACATATGCAAATATTTTCGGTTCAACTTTATTCACTCTGCAATTCTCTGAAATTCGTTGATACAATAGTCTAACATTAATTTATACACCCCACATTATTGTTAATGCTTATATATCCAATGCTAAAAACTAAGGAGCTATTGTATATATGAAATGGTAAATTTCCACAATAGGGAATTGATCCTCTGCATGGTGTGTCAAAATTGGGAATTATAGAGATAAAGGTGTGTCAAAAGAGGCTTACTGGGATCTATGTCTCATATAATTGTGTCAAATGTTAGCCAAATGGGTGTCAAAAGAAAGATATGGAGTTATACATCTATTTCCTACTTCCTATTCCTGAGACTTAGATAACTACAAGTATACAAAGTCATTATTACCTCCTAAAGAGTCAAAGGAGTATTCTGAGTTTCTTGTATCCTATGAATTCAATATCTAGTAAGAGTCTTTATTTGGGAATTAGTTATAAGTTATAAGTTTATAGAGTGAGGCTCGGATTATAGGTACCAATTCTAATGATTTATACACTCTCCATCTTATTAATATATAATGTCTAAAATATCTGAAGTTGGTAATATAATTACAAATCCTGGATATATACATAATGAAACATGAAGCTTCATGATATGGAAATATAGAGGAGTTGGTTTTGGCTCTAATTCCTATCGGGTTAGCTCCATTATTTAGACATGTTTTTGTGTGAAAATGAATTGAATTGGTTTATGTTTAAGGACAAGGCTTCCAAGGCGAGGTTAGCAAAGAAAAAAGGCACGCATCGTAGTGGTCAGAAAGGGTTAAAAGAAATGATAATAACTTTTTTAAGTATATTAAATATGTAATATTTTTTAATAAAATTTGTAGTAGAAGAAAATCATTGTTATCTAATTTCTCCCTATTATTGATTGATGGGAACTAAAATATGGAAGACATCCAAATCATTTGGAAAAAGAGATGTTACAGTAAAAGAAATGGGTTGATTTTGTTGTGTGGATGGAGTGTGAGGTATGTACTCTTAGTTGGATTTCCAATATATCTTTGAACCATATTTTCATTTTATTTTTTATCACTATTAGATATTATATCCTACCTCATGTTATGGTTAGCATTGATATGTATTATGATATGGAATTAATACTAACATGTAATATTTATATTTTGATTTTTTGTTTTCTTCCAAAATGTTATAGTAATGACTATCAAGATGATGATCTAGACTGTGTTGAGCATACATCAAGAGATGATGATGAGGATGAGGATGGTGATAAACTTGGTGATGATGACGTAGATGAGACTGATCAAGATGGTCGGGACGATGATCATGGCAATGATCATGCTGATGATCTTAGTGGTGCTAGCTAGGCATGCACAAGCATTGTTTTTTATGAAGTATTATTGTGTAGAACGAAATTCCTGTTTTTAGATAGATGTTGTGAATTTACCTTAGAATAATGATATCTATGAAACATTTGGAGTTGGTAATCATACAATGACTTTAATTTGAGTAAATATGATGATGACACTATCATTATTATATTTTTATTTGATGTATATATTGGAAACTGTCACCATTAATTTGATGGAGAATTATTATATATGATGATATCACCATATTTAGATGTTTGCTGTGAATTTATCTTAGAAGAATGATATTCATGAAATATTTTTATATGGTAATCACATTTGAATTTTAGTTGAATTGATTAAAAATGATAATCATATTATTAGTATTATGTTACCATTTTATGTATATGAGTTGAAAATTGTCAGTGAATCATTATGTACAATGATATTGATATCTACTCTACGTACATAAGTTGCACAACAATGTCTCCTACTATACCACCTAGTCTGTCTGCTCTAAATTTCGATGATTCAACTTTTAGTAAATAGAGTTATAGAATCTGGCTATATGTCCTATGGATCTCTAGGTGTATGTGCATTAATTTGATTTGATCATTAATGGGGGTAGCTCGATGTTAAAATCAAGATGTAACCCTATGTCAAGAGGCACATCAAGCTCATGCATTATCTTATATCTTCCTTACTATAGTGTGAGTCCATATTAGAGTGAGAAGAGTAATTTATAACATGTTCATTTGAGATGATCTCTTTTTAAATTCTTTGTCTCTCAACTTTTCAATTTACTGGAGACTTATACTTGTTATATCTCCATTTACACTTATTTTATATCCTTTATATAATGCTTGAAACTTCTAACTCGGGCTAAAACAAAATGATATGTAATCCTCCCTATGTGTGGGTTGTGCGTCGCTGGGGTGTTGTCAGCAAGAAAAAGAATCTAAAGTGTCTTGTTCTAGATTGATATATATGCCAATCAAACATTAGGTGAATAAAATTGGACAAATGATCACCGTGATCACCAATGAGCTAAGAACACAAGGCTCCTCAACGTGGCTTCTTCATGTATCCAAGAGAAACATCTGGTAATATAACTATGGATCTACTTGTATTTCCTTAAGTGAAAGTGTAAATTTGGATCCTCCTACTCCTACCCCACCTTTGGTCCATACTCCTCACTTAGTGTTTACACCCTTGCAATCGATCAATGTTCCACCAGTTACCTTGGCAATAGTGTAAACCCCCATTGCACAACCTAAGTAAAAAAGATAAGATGAGGAAAAACCAATAATGTTAGGGGAACCAATGCTCCTAGTTGAGTTTACATATTTAATGACGTGATATATTAGAGTTACATGTTATCTCAGGATAATCAATAGTGATACCATATATGTTATACAAGGAAGAGATTACTGCGAAATGTGTTATACACCCTTGCTTTTCCTTGTACAAATATGAGTCATATAAGCCTCGTTTTTCATTGTACTAATATGAGTCATATCAGCTTTATGAACTAAGCTAATATCCATAATAAATATACGTGTTTAATTTGTTGAGTAGTCATTATTAAGAAAGCTTAAATAAGCTCATAATGTGTTACATTACTCTAGATTATAGTTATAATGCATATACAGAGAAGTACTATCTCCATTTATTCATATTAGATAACACTAACCATAGTGTAAGTAAGGAACAATGAAACTATTGTATTCTAGTGATTGTGTATACCTTGGATCTAATAATTATGGATTCACTGTGTCATAACTTTCGTAATTGACATGAGGTTGCATAAAAAAATTCTTGACATGAGGTTGTTTAAAAGGGATTTCTTGCAATTAGAGAAAATTTTATTTTAAAAGGCTATTATTGAGTTTCCTTGTCATAATGTGTAAACGAATTAAAATCCTTTAAAATTTAATAGAGATACAGGTATGACTAGGCACCTAAAATGACATGAAATTTTTTTATTTAATTGGGTAAGGGATTTTTTTTTAATTAATATGAATTAACCTATCTTATGTGTGAATGGTGCCCAATGAATCTAAACTTATATTAAATAATTAAATTAAAATTAATATCTTAAATATATAATTAGATATGAGAAATATTTTGAATGAATGGTAAATCATGCGTTAAGTGTGGTTTTATTGAAGCATAAATCATGGGTTAAACATTAATTAGAAAAAGAACTTAAAAGTTTAAACCCATACAATAACAAGAGGTAGAGATGGGTATGAAGAAGTTGGGTGTTGGAAAATCAAAAGACTTAGTTGAACTCCAAGCATAATATCTAAAGTGGGGCTCAAAGATCCTTGCACCTCACATTACAAAAATTTTCAACAACATCGTACAACAAGGGCTCTCCACAGATTGGACAACTAGTCTGGCAATATCTCTTTTCAAGCATTGTGACGTTAATAATCCCTCCAGTTATAGGACCATCATGAGAAACCCTTTGTTTACAAATCTATTTAGAAGCATGCTAGAAAATAAAATGAGCAAGTGGGCAGAAGAAATAGATAAGAGTGCTAAAGGGCAAGCAGGTTTTAGACATAAACATTCCACAATTGATCATTGTATAACTTTAAGGCACATCATTGAAAAAGTTTAGGAGCAAAAGAAAGAAGACTTTTGTTGCTTTGTTGATTTCAGAAAAGTGTTTGACTCGGTTCCTAGGGATAAGCTTTGGCACAGAATGGACGAACTTGGGGTTCCTAAACATTTGAGAGCAGATGTGCATAGGCTGTATGAAGAGGTGAAAGTAAAAATTAGAACTTCAGCAAGCATTTTTGAAAGTTTTAGAAGTGATATCGAGGTCAATCAAGGTTTCCCATTGTCTCCTACCCTTTTTGGTTTATATATCGACAAGCTTGAGGAGTGGTTAAATTCACAAGGGGGTGATGGTATCTATTTGGGCAAGTTTGTTATAAGGCTTCTTTTGTATGCAGATGATCTTATTCTGATTGCTAAATCGGCTCTTGGTTTGCAAGAGCACTTACTATCCCATAAGAATTTTTGTAGAAGTGTGGGGATGCAAGTCAATATCAGTAAAATGAAAGCAGTGGTTTTCTCTAAAAAAAGAAAACATAACCAACATAAGTTCTACTTTGAAGGCAAGATTCTGGAAGAAGTTGTAGATTACAAATACCTCGGAATTGACTTCAACAAAAATCTAAGCTGGGATGGTTGTATAAAGAAGAGAACTTTGGGGGGTTGGTAAGAATTTTATGCTTTTCAAAATAGGTGTAGAGAGGCAGAGTTATGGGACTAGAAAACCACTCAAACTCTTTTTGGGCTTCTAGTGATTCTGGTGATTTTCTATGGTTGTGAACTATGGGCCAACAGTACATCCGACATGCAGTGAAGACAAATTAATAAAATTCAGAAGTGTTTGATTACAAACAAATTCAAGATTAAAAGTGCAATTCCTTATCCTATCTTGTTAAGTGAAACAAGGGCTACTCCTTTGCTATGGTGTGAGTCATAAGGTATTTAAAAGGAATTGAGCAAATGGAAGAGGGTAAATGGCCTAAAGTTGTCTTTAATGATAGATTGTGCAACGAAAAAAAAAAA
>APFE031465083.1:0-11531 GCA_000404065.3 Pinus taeda | reverse complement strand
AAATTATAGCTCTTGATATCTCTTACATCTTAGTTGAACTTTCATTCACCTTTCTCTTAATATTGAAATTGAACAATTAGTTGGTATGGAATAGATCAATCTCCTGTACAAAACAAAAATAGTGCCATAAATATGGTTTGATGAAAAAGACTCCAATCCTACTTATTTATTAGTAATAATAATAATAATAATATTAATATTAATAATAATATCCATTTTTAAGGTCACAGCCAAGCCAAACACCAAATTGGTGTATGAGACCCCTTTGGTTTTGAACCTGTGAGCTTTTAGGAGGAAACACATGCTCTTAACCATTAGGCCCACTCAGAAGATTGTCATATTTAAAATATTTGTAAGCATATTGGAATAATAATAACACAACTTATACTAAATATGTTTTAGAATGAAACACATGCTCTTAACCATTAAGCCCACTCGGAAGATTGTGATATTTAAAATATTTATAAACATATTGGAATAATAATAACACAACTTATACTAAATATGAAAATATTGGTTTTGAAGATTCGCATTACCTAATTTGATATTCACTTCTTAAGATAAAATATGTGTGATTCATCCTTTAATTCAAAATTCTAAAAACCCATGACAATTTTTTCACTTGTAATTTCAATCTTGATCATACTAGAAATCGATATTCTTTTTTAATGTTTCCTTCTTCCTTAATTAAATCTTATGTTATATTAAAATAAATATTAAGTTCCATCGCTAGTTACATGAGAAACCCTTGTACGAAGGGAGACTCCTCCGCCTACATAAGTAAAGGAGAGATGGTATGCCCACATCGATTCTAACAGAAATCTTAATTCTTTTGTATCAATTAAACATTTTTTTTTCTTAGTGTGATGTCAGTGATTTTCTTGACATGTTTTTTTTGAAAAATAAGAGGTGAAATTTGAATTGGGGATTTTGTTGTCTTCATATCCGTTAGATATTTAATATTTATTATATATTATGTATAACAAAAAAAAATACGTATTTCCCTTTTAAGTCCAATATAGCAAATCTATTATAGTAAAATTTTGTGTCTAACATTAATCTTAGATACTCCAATTTGCAGCAAACTGATTTTGTTTTTCCTTCCTTGGACTCACTGCAACAACTGGCACTCAATTTTTCTTGGCACTGCAATTAGAATTAAGAGTGGAATCACATCTTCTTTTATTATACATTTACCACACTTTCTCCCCTGCAGTTGCAGTTTTGCCATAAGCTCAATATTGAACAACTTTGATACCAAGGGTCTTCCTTCTTGTTGTTTGTTTTTTTTCCATTGAAACTTACTGGACAAATTCATTTATATCTCTTCCTTGATTGGTAGGAATATGATATCACGATTTCCATGTTCAAGTATTTCTGTTTTATTTTACCTATACTTTTGATAGGGAAGCATACTAGCAATATCCATATATAGAATACATTTATACTAATGTTAAAACGATAAATGTTTTAACTCTCACTCCCATTTTATCCTCTAAATGATCCAATCGATATTGGTGAGTCTAGTGCATCATATTTGTTTCTCTTTATCTCTTTACCTATTACTATATGGTTCAATGGAGACATTTATAATTGGTGTCTTCCCATAATAGATGTATTTTTGGTTATATTTCCTCTCAAGCGTAACTCTTTTATTAATGTGGTCCACCCATTTTCGCATTCTATTTATTTATTTTTTGCAATTACTAGTCCAAAACTTTAACAGTCTTATGTTATTTCACAATTACATTCAAGAAGTGATATTTCTTGGCCTTTCAAATTTGATGCATTCCATTAGAATTGTTGGCACTTTGCTTCCTTCATGATAGAATCTGTAGAACCTATTCATCTGAAATTTACTACTATATATGTATAGTCTTTTCCCCTAAAACATATATTAGGATTCCAACTTATAGTATATTATAGTTGCATTGATTAAATTGGAATATTTTCCAAGGTCCCCATCTATCCCTCTTCCTTCATGAGAAATAGTTGAGTTAGTTCTCCAACCAGTGCTTGTACACTAAAGCTCATACTATTTCTACTTAAGGCAATATTATTAATAATTGTATATATCAAATTTACACATAGATAACTATGTATCAACATAATATGGTAGACTTGATAATGTTACTGAAATATACCATTTTGAACTATGAGATGGATTTGTACTGACAATGAGATGCATTAAAATATTGGGTAGGTATTTCTGTGGGGTTAGGCATACTCCACTAAGCCCCTATATTTTTAGATCATATCAAAACACCTACCCCTTCAGTTCCTCTTTTAATTTCCTAGACACTTCCTAGGTAGGTTCCTACATACATCTAATCTTTAGTTAAGTTGTTGATAATGAGTGGGCTAAATCAAACACACACCTCTAGAGCACTTTATGCTCAATTGCTACCTACAATGGTTGGGATTTGTTTTCCCAAAACCATAGTGATTAAGGTGAAATGAGTCTAAACCTCTCTCTCTTATTATTTCACTCGGTACTAAGTTAGGATACCGGAGGTAGCCCCACCTACCACCATCTCTTTGATCTCTCCTAAACAATGCAGTGATGTCATCTTCGAGAATAGGAAATTTGATTGCTTCCTCATTCACTCTCAAAGTAAGGGGAAGGTTGTAGCCATGTCCATGGCGCTCATGAAGGGTTCATCGAAGGAGTAGAAGCAAGCACGTGGATACAGTGATGGAAGAATACAAGGACATCTTCTTCTCACCCATAGGGGTACCCTGTCATTGTGAGGTCAAGCATTCAATTGATCTTAACCGTGGAGAACCTCTACCCAAAGGGTCCATGTATCACCACTCCATTATGGAAAATGAAGAAATCAAGTGGCAGATCCAAAAGTTGTTGCAAAAATGGCACATTCCACCAAGTTCTTCGCCTTGTGGGAGCCCGATTGTACTTATATAGAAGAAGGATGAGATGTGGAGGCTTTGCAACGATTATTGGGAACTAAGAAAAATCACTTTCACGAACAGGTATCTAATCCCACATATTGATGACCTCCTATACTAGCTTAAGGGGGCCAAGTATTTCAGCAAGATCGATCTAAAGCTTGGTTATCACTACATTCAATAGATTCCACAATTTTATGAAAGACAACATTTAAATCCAAGGAAGGCCTTTTTGAATGGTTGGTTATGCCCTTCATGTTGAAAAATTCCCCTACTACTTTTATGAGGCTAATGGATGACATCTTGTACCCCTTCAACAACTCACTCATGGTGGTTTATGTGGATGACATCCTCATCTTTAGCAAGTGTTTGGAAGAAGACTTATATCACATGTAGGAGGTACTTCAAACCCTTCAGTAGCACAAAGTGTGTGCAAACTTGGAGAAATGCACCTTTGGCGTGAGTGAGGTTCATGTTGGGATTCTCCCAACAAAAGGCATTCATTGAGTTGAAGCGCAACCTCTACTATAGATGAGTACTCACACTACAATACCTACAACGACCATTTGAAATTGAGACAGACGCCTTAGACTATGCTATTGATAGATTCCTCAGCCAACATGGGCATCGAGTGGCATATCATAGTGAGAAACTTTCCGACACAATTCATAATTACCCCACTTATGATAAAGAGATGTATTCCATCGTGTAGGCTTGCCAATAATGTAAGCACTACATTCTGGGGAAGGAGATGATCATCCACACACATCACAAACCCCGAGAAGTTGACTGCCCAACTAACCCCAATGAGGCCCACAAACACTTAACGTTACACCTCCTCGCGTCACGATTTTGTTTGTTTAGGGTTTTCTCATGTTTTTCAATAATAAATAGGTGCTTGAGCCTCATTGTAACACAATTTAGAGGCATGTACCCACCACATCTATTCTCAGAGATATGCTACAATCGCTCGAGCTAGTCTTATTTCCATTCTGTTTGTAACCACATTTCATTAATTGGTATTAATGAAATGAAGTATTATTTATAATTCATCTTTGTATTTATGGTTATATGTGTAATTTGTTATGTTCATGATTAAATTCGAATCAGAAGGTGTCCAAGAAGAGTAAGGAGTACGAAAGATAACAAATATTGTTCGAGTTACGAATTTGATTAAGAGTTGGATCAAATCACTAATAAGCTAAAGCATGCCTCGCGAATGTATAAAGTGAAGTTTCCCTTCAAGTGATTCAAGTGTGGAAGAGTTAGACATTTTTCATCCATGTGCCCTTACAAACAAAAGACAAAAATGGAAGGTGATTATAAGCCTAGAGGCAAAGATTAGAAACATGAAAATAAGAGGATCTCTAAGAAGAAGGGGCTTTACTCGAAAGAAGATACCTCAACGCTAGATTAAAATTGTGAAAATTCCTTAGAGGATGAGTTAAATGAGTGGTTACTTATGGAATTTGCAGCAAACTCCAAGAAACCAGATACTATACTCTAATTAACAAGGAGTGGTGGACCTTGAACAAGAAATCATGAGTGCTCTTGATGAGTTAAAGAAGGTTAGAATAAATAATAATAAAATAAAAGAAGGTATATATAACTTAGATAGTGAGGAATTTGTTAATCAAAAATAAAAACTTGAAGAAGTAATTGGAAGTAAAAACAATTTATTTCTTCTATTAGAATAAAAGCAAAAAACATGTGAAAATATAGAAGAAGAGAAAAAGCATCTAAAGTAGGAGTTAATCAATGTAAAGAGGCATATGATCCTAGATACGATAAACTAAGAAATTTTGTCCTTGAAAGTCAAGCTATAAGATGAAAAATGAAAGGAAGTAGTTCTTAATGATCTATTTCACGAATGGGAAGAAAACTATTAGATTCTCGAGGAGGAAATTTTCTCTTTGAGAATGGATCTTGAGAGAATTGAGACCGAGAAGGGTGTAAATGAAAATTTTGCATAGGGGAGAAGGAAGATAGATCAAATTTTGAACAGTAAAAGGTCTCTAGAAAACAAGATCTCTATGGGATATTCTAGAACGGAAGGATATCCTATGAGAGATGAAATTTAGATCCGCGGGATTTGAGGAACCTCAAAGCTATGTGAACGTGCTTCAAGGAAGAACCAATGAAGATAAAAGAGTAGAAAATGAGAGAGGAACCCATTACAGGAATAAGAATTCCAACTTCTCAAAGGACTCATACCAAATGAGGTTGAATCAATCATCAAGGCAACTCAGGTACCTTCATGTACAAACTTGTGAACCTTCTGAATTCAAGTACTCTAATTTATTTTATGGTGATTATTATACATGTCATATATTTGGACATAAAGCTATTGATTTTACAAGAGTCTAATTTGAAGAAGATGGAAATTTCAGATACAATAAGTATCCAAATTTTATATAGAAAGGCTCTCCTCCTAGAAAGAGGACTCCTTTCTCTTCTCTGATGGATGATGTTGAGTTCTTCAAATGTATTAATCTTAGGCACAAGGTGAGTGAATTTAGAAGAAGGTTTGAGTATTCTTATAAATGTCAGAATGCTTTGCATCCATCATTTCCGAAGGATAAGAAGAATTAGATATGTAAGTGTAGAAAGAACATGGAATATGGGATTTCTATGTTAGTACATAATGAAGAAAACAAATGGTATGTGGATAGTGGTTGTTCCAAGGATATGACTTGAGATAGAGTAAATTTATGTCACTAAAAGAAAAGGAGAGAGGGAACAATATCACTTTTGGAAACAATGTTGCAACAAGAATTAAGGGTAAGGGTATAGTCAGCCTTGATGAAAAGACTAAAGCTATAAATATGATTTATGTAGAGGGCCTCAAGCATAAATTTCTTAGCATGAGTGAGATGTGTGATAATGGATATAATGGGATTTTTGATCCAAATATTGTGAGACCCGAAATGAAGAGAACAAAAAGTCGGTGGGAAAGGCAATCAGAACCCGATTGTGTTTGATGACTCCAAAGTAATTTTGTACTTGAGCAAGGAAAATCAAACCCGATTGTGGCATAAGAGACTTGCTCATATGAAGTTTGATAGTATGATAAAATTCAACAAGATAGGATCTGTAAAAGAATTTCCAAGACTATTAAGGCGTGATAATTCAACGTAAAAGTCTTGACAATTTGGTAAGAACACAAGGACTCATTTTAAGACAAAGTAGTTCTCAACATCTAAACATATCAACCTCATTCACACTGATATCTACAACCCAACTAGGAAAAAAATCCAAACAGTGGAAATGTACTTTATGTTACTTATTGATTATTAAAATATTGCCACATGGATAATTCAATTGAAAGAAAAGTAAAAATTTCTTGAGAATTTTAAGACATTTAAATCTAACGTAGAGAATGAAAAGTATCTAATGATCAAATGTTTAGGAACAAACAGAGGTGGATAATATACCTCAATATGGTTTGAATATTATTTTGAACATAATGGAATAAGGAGGGGATGTTTTGTGGAAAAAAATCATTAGTAGATAGAGTAGTAGAGAGAAAGAAAGGAAAAATTCAATAGATGGCAAGAGCTATGATGGATGAAGTAGATGTACCACACACCGTTTGGGGAGAAGTTACTCAAGAAACAATGTACCTGGAAAATAGAAGACAATTAAGGCATGGTAGTGATAAGAGTCCCTATGAGTTATTGAAAGGAGGACATACATTAGTGAAACACAACAAGGTGTTTGGGAGAAAATGGTTTTCAAAAGAAATGATAAAAAACCTTGGAAATTTTGATTCTTGTGCTAATGAGGGGATATTCCTTGAGTGCTCAGCCTGAAGTAAAGGATACAAATGCTTCAACAAAAGAACAAAGAAAATAAAATATTACATTGACATAGTAGTATATGAAATAGTACCATAATCTGAGTCTTCCAATGGAAACATGAACTCGTATATAGAATAAATCGTTGTGATCTACATGGTTCCTTAAAATGATTTTATTTGTAGAATATTTTCGTCTACAAGCCCAAATATCAGAAACAATTTTAAAGTGGGGGTAGGAGATGATGTAAAAAAGACAAGAAAAGAGAAAAAGAAGGTAAATGAAAAATGTAATTCACTCAACCCATTTTGTATGTGATGATTCAATGAAAGAGTATGGATTAGGCGAACCATCATCTATCCCAAAGCCACCTCATCTCAGAGACATTTTGGTAAGGTAACTAGCATGGAAGATAAGTTGATGCTAGCCCCTTGAAGGCCAAAGTCAACCAGTTGGATGCGGTCGATTAATGACCAAGATGAACTTAGGTCGTTGAACTCCACTCCTGACCCCATCCAATCACCCGGTTGGAGACTCGGGACCATGCATGCCAACAAGCATGCAAACACATCATTGATGTCAGTAGGTGAGTGCAATATTAACAGATTCAATTACCTCTCCCTCTCACTTCTTGTCCAACCCAGTGGTACCATGTGTCCCCCTCCTGTTGGAAATAATACTGAGAGGGGGGGGGGTGAATCAGTGTTATCAGATCAATAATTTAATTTTCAAAACTTATTTGTATATGCTACTTGAGCTTAGTGAACTAGCGTGTATACGCAACTATGCTTAATGCAACTAGCATATATGCAAAGATCTTTAGATTTACCCAAATTATCATGTATTGAACTTTGATCAGTATATCAAGAATTCACTAGAGAGTGCAATAAAAGCAGAATAAAACATCACACATAAGCAACACACAAGAACACTAAGATATAAGGTGGAAACCCAATGTGGGTAAAAGCCACTTGTCGATGTCATCTCTCTCTTCTTTTAATAATAAGAAAATTCGGATTACAATTTTTTTGTATTGGTGCAATCTTATACTAGTATGCAGGCTTCTACCTGCAAAAGGATACAACCTTCTCTCATTCTCTAGCTTCTACTAGAAGGGAGCTACAACTGCCTAGCTCTTGTAGTAACTGATATGTTTACTAATACATAGGCGCTGACCTACAGAAGGCTACAACATTATTTTTCTATCACGGACCACATTTCATAAATTTTCAGACTGGATCCATCAACAACATCATTCAATCATCAAATATATATGCTTCAAGCAATCTCCTTTTGAACCAACTAGACCTGAATCAATCAATCACTTTGACAACCCATCATCTAATCATTTAGAATGTTGTCACGAGAATACAGTAACCAGAACCCAATCGAGAACCCACAAGACTGCATCAGCAAACAGAAGAAACTAAAACATATTCTATAAGGTATACACTACTTCCATGTGTTGAACCTGCATGCCTACGCGCTTCCCTCAAAGTGAACCAACGTATAGATTTGTAAATCAAATTTATGATGTATACGTCACTTTGATATGAAGAACCAACGTGTATATGCTCCTTTTCTAAAGTGAACCTATGTACAAATCTGTAAATGATGATTTAAACATTACAACTATTCCAGACTTCAGTCATACGCACATCATCATATTTACAGACTACAACATGTGCCAGTTATTCAGATACATGATCAAACCACATAAAGATAATTCACTTCAACCCTTAAGATCCTAATACATCATTAGATACTGTCCTTCATCAAACGTTAAGGTTCATGCTTGCTTCAGATCGAGAAGAACACCTTAAGCCAATAACCTGCATATTATATCTCACACTTCATTAGATATTTGATACTTGCACACCATCACCTAATGATCTTCTTGTTGGAAATAATATGAGAGGGCGGGTGAATCAGTATACGCTACTTCAGTTAGTTAAACCCGCATATATACGCAACTATGCAGAAGAAAAACCGCATATACAAAGCAAACGCTTAATTTACTTTATCTTTCTGATGATGATTGTTAATCTGTGATGCCGAATTAAATAACGAGTAACCAGAGACAGTAAAATAGAGCAGAAAGAAAATCACACAGAAGAACAGAAGATATAAGTTGGAAACCCAATGTGGGTGAAAACCACTTGCTACAATTCATCTCTATCTTATTTTAAATTAGAAAACTGCTTTTACAATGTACTGGTGCAGTCCTTTACCAGTACGCAGGCTGCAACCTGTAGAGAGCTACAACCCTCTCTCTTTCACCAGTTTCTCCTGGAAGGAAGCTACAACCCCCTTTAGTTCTTGCATTAGCGAAGATACTAGTACGTAGGTGCTGGCCTACAGAAGGCTAAAACCTCCTCTTTCTTCCAGGGACCACATTTCATAAATTTTCAGACTGGATGTTCATGCATGCGTGCATACGCTTCTATGTTTGGAACAAACTGCGTATACGCGATTTCCATTTACTGAACCAGCGTGTATACGCGCTTTAGCTTCACTGAACCTGCGTACAGATCTATAAAAGATAATTCGCTCTTTCATATATTCAGGACGCTAATTAACCGAGATTATCAGTGTTATAGATCAAGCAAGCACCACATATAACAAACCAAAATCATACAAGGATATTATCATTAAAGGTTAAATATTAAGACCCATCAATAGAACTTATCCTTATTTTTGCGATAAGGTTCCTCCTTCAATCAGATCCAGATCTGTACCATCACCCAATTACCAGTATTGCAGATCTACTGCTTTTTTAGATATTCAATAATAATTTAGATGATGCTTTGCCACAAGATCTCCTTCCTCTTTTATAGTCTTAGGCCTTCCACAACACCACGGTCCAAAACCATAACATTTCAATAGCATGAACCCAAAACTAGGGATCAACACATTTGACGAGACGCCATGGTCCAAAACCATAGGTTCAAATCCCAAGGACTAACTACCATGGACCAAGAGTAAGTTCCCCAACATATACGCGCTTTAGTAATGTATAACCCGCGTGTATGTGCGTCTTCATCTAGATGAACCTGCGTATATGTATTTTTCTTCTTTGTGAGTCCCTGAACTGAGATCTGTCACCAAGTTGAGTAGCCATCAAGGAAAACACCAGAGCCATAGCATCAAACCTATGCCATAATGCCAACAATCTCCCCCTTTGGACTTGATGGCAACACCAAGATCCTCTTTCATTCTCCCCCTTTGTCATCAAGGGTAAATGGTTGTGCTCCTCCTGAGTACATGCTAAAATCTTTGTCGTGTTGTGCTGACCATGCTTCCCCTGACTGTAGGCAAGATCTACGAACCATGACATATACATCATAAAAGACCTTCCTATCACCAAAAGACTCAATGCATACATCCTTAACCCAACCATGTGGGGATCATCCACCCAACCAAGTGGGGATACATCAGAAAATTACATATGACAACCAAGTACATTGTATCTTCATCCCAGGCATAGTGGGGAAACCAAAAAATAGGTCGTTACATGACCTTGACACCATAAAAGAGATACATGACATAGAGACGAAATATGTAGAGCAAGACTTATGAAAGTCACCAAGTAGCAGCATCTGTTAATCACCATTCAGATCAGCAACCATGATTTCTTTCTCTTCTCCCTCTACGCGTGTTCCACTAACAACAGTTGTGAACAAGAACCACAAGAATCTAAGATAATGCCAACAATGCATCATTAGAAGTTTATCTGCTCCCCCTGAACCAGTGCCAGATGGTCTCTTTCAGACCCATATCAAACAGATTCCAATCAGAGCCTGTCCCTTCTAATATCCATCAAACCTCCATATACGCTACTTTCTCTGCACCAACCTACGTATGTACGCAGATCCTCCTCAGAAAACTGGCGTACACCCCTTTTTCTCTGAAATAGACAAATTTAACAGCAAGATGATGTATCAACTACTCCCAGCTTTTGTCTGAGATATTCAAAATTTTCCCTAGACAGTGGTTTGGTGAGAATATTAGCAACTTGTTCCTTAGAAGGAACATACTCCAATTTGACCTTTTCTTCCAACACTTGTTCCCAGAGAAAGTGATACTTGATCGGTATGTGCTTGGTCTTTGAATGCATGACTGGGTTCTTTGAAATGCTGATAGCACTTGTATTATCACATAAGATGGAGACACGTGGTGTACAAGTGATCTGAAAATCCTGCAAGGTTTGCATCATCCAAAGGAGTTGAGTGCAACAAGATGCAGGTGCCACATATTCCGCTTCAGCTGTAGATAAAGCAATCAAACACTACAACAAAACCAGCGATTTGCGCCAGATTTAGCGCCAAATTTTAGTGCATTTTTTTGTAATTGTGATGAGCAACCTGGTGCTAAATCTGGCTCTATTGTACAATCTTTAAAGCGTCCTTTTTTGCGTCTGATTTTGCATCCTTTTTCACTCTAGATTTTGCATCATTTTTTGCACCAAACTATGCATCATTTTTTGCGTCAAATTTTGAACCAAGATTTGCATCTTATTTTATGATAGGTTTTGCTTCTAGTTTTGTGTCATTTTTTGCATCTATTTTTCATTGTCTTTTGCTTCCTATTTTGTGTCATTCTTTGCTTCCATTTTTGCGCCATCATTTGCATCAAGTTTACACTGTATTTTGCTTCCAATTTAACGTCTTTTTCTGCATCCATTTTGTGTCAGTTTTTGTATCTAGTCTTACACCAGGTTTTGTATCTAGTCTTACACTAGTTTTTGCTTCTATTTTTGCACCATATGTTGAATTTGATTTAGCACCAAATTTTGCATCCATTTTTGTGCCCAACTTTGCATCTTTT
>APFE031465082.1:105334-136543 GCA_000404065.3 Pinus taeda | reverse complement strand
TGAAAATTTATGCAGATGCACATACTGTATATAGAGGGCCAGGAATCTCAATGAACTTCCCAACTACACCACTGATAGGAACATGGAAACGATGATAGTCCTGCACATCATAAACCTATTTATGTAAAATGAAAATGAAAAAATAATTTCATTACATTCTCTAAAACAACCTGAGTTTACGGTTCAAGACCCTAATTTATAACATTTTCCAGTTTCAATAGAAACCCATATAGCCAAAGCATCTTGGATAACACGATGCAGAAAAATAATTCCCTCTTCTACTCTCACAATAAGTCTTTGGTTTTCCATTTAATGTTCCTTCTGTTATTTTATAGTGTATGAACGGATGAGAAGATACCTGTGGAGCCAGTCGAAAGATCACCAAAGATCCTTCACCAAAACCAGTTGAATATGCTTCATCTCCCAAGAGACCTCGAACAGAAAATTTACGGCCCTGTATACACAGTTATACAAATTTCAAACATTCCATCAGTGTATTTTTCAAAAAGATTAACCCCAGTTTTGAGAGAAAATGTGAACATGAACTAATATCTATCTCATGTTAGATAAACTTTCACATCTACATGGCTTACAAATTCTAAATTTCTCTCCTAAAAGCAGGTTTTGACAGATAAGTTATAACTTACTGAACCAACAGTATGGCACCAATGACATGTTCATCTATTTTACACATTATCTATGATTCAACTGGCCCATAGGCTGATACCAGTGCGAACTTTGTCATTAATCCTCTCAAAGATTCACTGGAGAAATTTGGATATAACATTCCACACTACATAAGCCTAGGGTGACTTTTATGTAAAGATTTTTCTTATATGTTTTATGTATCTATCCCTAAAAACCCTCTGTAAAGCTTGAATGAAAACATTCTCAGACATATCCTTAACAAAGTTTCAAATTTCAAATACATTGAAACAGACAATGCTACTGAGGAAAAAGTCAATTCCAAAATATAGATCTTCAAAGGAAAAACAAATTAAAATTCATTTCCCCCTTAACTGGGCATGATACGCAAACAAACCCTAGGTAATTATTTCATCTCTTTACACCTCATTATCATGAACCAATTATTGAAGAAAAGCATATCCACCAGGAAATTTCACATTGGAAGACACCCATTGTACCATAATACATATAAGATCCACAAAAATTCATCAATGCATGCAAAACCAGAGACAAACAATAGATGCCTTGCAAACAGGTACCAGTAAATGACTAATCATACAACTACTTTGTAGTTAGGTCATGCTGAGTGAGTATTTCAAAGGTGCCTTCCAATCAAATGAAAAACAACTTATCCAAACATTTTTATTAAAACTTACATAAACAATAAGGCAGAGGTATATTTCCTTATCTTTGAATTAAATAGTATCACTAATGCATATCGACCGTTTGAATCCAATTTCATCCCCAAGTGCAATGGCTTATCAAATTACTCCTTGCAAGTGCAAAGACGTACCACTTAAACAATTAACCCTTAAGATTATGTTTAGCAAAAACCACATATTGAAGAATAAAATGGACTATTTAAATCTAGAAGGGTGGGTGTTAGTCACTTGACATCCATTGTCGACAACGTGAATTCCCAAAGGCTTATTCCAGGCTGGCAGCTAAATTTCTAGTGCGAGACAGGATAAGCATCAAATCATAGTAACAATCATAGTAAGATTGCAAGCCATATAAATATCAATCCTTAGCACCATTAAACATTTGGACTAGGACATCCTATAACAATTACAACTAGAAGACTCTCCCAACTTCAAACAAGCAAATCTTTATAGCTATAATCAGAAACCCATGGTAGTTGCATAAGTAACCAAGTTCGAGTTGTGTTTGTGTTCAACTGCCATGAAGTTAAAAAATATTCATTAGTGCAAAATGATTTGATAAAATTTGGTGCTTAGTATTGTTAACCCCTAAATTTGCCCCATTCAAATTTGGAGGGTTAAAAACCAGCACATTTCATTAGGTTGGAGAGTCAAAGACAAGTGCAGATATAGGCTGGTGGTTGGTTCCTCGGATCAGGCACATTTTTCATAGATTGGAGAGAGTTGCTATTTTTAGAAGGTCCTGTTGATGTTTTTGCAGTTTGCAACATCGGGTAGACATTCTCCCACGGGGTCATGTTGATTTGACTAGGGGAGAATGATACATTCACCCATGGGGCCATGTTGATTGGGCTAGGGGTGAATGGCCTGAGGCAGTCCTTCTCCCATAAGCCTGGTGTCTAGCTCTGGGAGATTGGCCCATGATACTCACATTGCTTGCTTTGGGATGGAGTGATCTATTTTTTATAGAGCAGGTTTGATTTCTTTATTTAATGGAGTTTTTCACCCATTGGTGGAATAAACAATACTAGTCTAATGTTGAGTAGTAATGTAGACTCAATAAGTGAAGGGGCACCTTTGCGACTCTTTATTGCGGAGTTTCTTACCTTCTTGAAGGGTTGTCCTCTTCCTTGATTTCTGACATTTCTTTTACCTTTGCAATTGGACCTGCCATTCCTTTGATTGCCTTGAGAGTGATTTTGATCATTGTCATTGTGTGAGTCCCTTTTATCAGGGCACTCCCTCGCATAGTGGCCCATTTTGTTGCAATTGTAACATCGACCTTTTCTTCCACCTTTTGGTCCTGCCTTTCCTTTGGATTTAGCCCCAGAATTGTTTCTTCTTTTAGCATGAGAAGAAAAGGCAAAGGGATGGCCTTTAAGTGTGGGCATTTCTTGCTCTTCCATCCTTATCTCTTCTTGAATACATCTCGCCATCAATTCCTCAAATCCAGGAATTACATTATTGTTGAGCAAAGTAGTCCTAAATATATACCATTCAAGTGGCAGTCGTCCAAGAGTTGTGAGTGTCATTTCCCCGTCAAGAACTACTTCCCCAATAGATAGGAGATCATTCTTGATCTCGGTGATCCTTAAGAAATATGCTAGCATACTCTCATCTTTGCCCTTCTTAATTTCCTTCAGCTTATTTCTAAGGAATAAAACTTGATTTGCATCATTAACTTTAAATAAACTCACCAATCTATCGTAGATTTCCTTGGAGGTGGTCAACTCAGAAACATAGGCCACCAGGCGCTTGTCAATAGAGTCCCGGATGATCTTCCTTGCTTTGACTTCTCCCTTGGTCCACTTGTACCTAGCAGCAACAGATGCATTTGATGGAGGCTCAACAATCTTGCCTCTCACATGGTCCAACACTTCCTACTCTTCTAATGTTAGATTGAGAGACATCTTCCATCCATGATAGTCAGACTTCTCACGGAGTTTGTCTTTAGCAGGGATATGTGTTGAGGACCCCATGACTTCTTTAAGATAGCTTCACAACCTTTGGTGATTGATTTTTCTCTTGCTCTTGCTCTTGCTTGGGCTTTGTCTTCACCTCAGCTCCGATACCATGTTAAATTATGGTATGTTCTATGCTTAGAGCAGTTTACTTCTTTTCTTCTTAATAGCCATTGTTTAGCAATCACATAAACATAAAGTAAAGTGCAGATAGCACATTAAAAGATCGACAGAAAACAAGCCAAGACAAGAGACACCAGATGTGGTGGCTAGCCGGGGACAAACCCCAATGCGGGGAGACCCTTTGATCAAATCTTCTTTTATCTTCAATAATTCAGCACAAAGAGAGAGAGAGATAGTACAATATCACTAATCAGTGATTTACAACAACAGTGATGAAACCCTTGAACAGCAATAGTAAAAGGGATCAATTAGCTCCCAAAATGTCCTCAAGACAACCTAGGCGAACTTGGTCTCTGACAGAAGTAGTGGTAGCCCAAAACAATCGAAGTAAGATGGTCAAAACAACAGTGAATGCTACAGCATACTGCAGCCAGCCCTAACAAGTCAACGATGTCATAAATGTGCCCTCAAACAGTCAACATAGACTTGTTCAGCTCTTCGGCTACCCTAGGAGAGGCTGCCCTAATTGCGTCCTCCTCCAATGTTGCCCTCGCTGCATCCTCTTTCCCACATGAGAACTGCGTCCTCCTTCCTTCGTATACCCAAGAGACAAGGAAGAGATGGGAGGATGAGATGAGTTGAGATAATGATTCAACCTCTCCTCTATTTATATGCAACACTGGGCAAGAGTGCCACACACTTAACTGCTGGCCGACCTTGACAATTTGTCAAGTAATTACAAATAAATTCATATCTCCAAAAATACTTGCCGGAATCGGATGATATTTAGATCAATTCTACATCTCTCGACAAAAGGAATCTAGGAAAAAAATTAGCTGCGATAAATGAGGTGACCCACATGGATTTTGGCCCTAGTTGCCAATTATACAATTGTTGACAACGTGAATTCCCAAAGGCTTATTCCAGGTCGGCAACAAAATTTCTAGTGCGAGACAGGATAGGCATCAAATCATAGTAATAATCATAGTAAGATTGCAAGTCATATAAATATCAACCCTTAGCACCATTAAACATTTGGACTAGGACATCCTATAACAATTACAACTAGAAGACTCTCCCAACTTCAAACAAGCAAATCTTTATAGCTATTACCAGAAACCCATGGTAGTTGCATATGTAACCAAGTTCGAGTTGTGTTTGTGTTCAATTGCCATGAAGTTAAAAAAAAAATCATTAGTGCAAAATGATTTGATAAAATTTGGTGCTAAGTATTGTTAACCCCTAAATTTGCTCCATGCAAATTTGGAGGGTTAAAGACCAACACATTTCACTAGGTTGGAGAGTCAAAGACAAGTGCAAATATAGGCTGGTGGTTGGTTCCTCGGATTAGGCACATTTTTTCATAGATTGGAGAGAGTTGCTATTTTTAGTAGGTCCTGTTGATGATTTTGCAGTTTGCAACATCGGGTAGACATTCTCCCACGGGGTCATGTTGATCTGACTAGCGGGGAATGATACATTCACCCATGGGGCCATGTTGATTCGGCTAGGGGTGAATGGCCCGAGGTAGTCCTCCCATAAGCTTAGTGTCTAGCTCTAGGAGATTGGCCCACGATATTCACATTGCTTGCTCTGGGATGAAGTGATCTATTTTTTATAGAGCAAGTTTGATTTGTTTATTTAATGGAGCTTTTGACCCATTAGTGGAATAAACAATACTAGTCTAATGTTGAGTAGTAATGTAGGCTCAATAAGTGAAGGGGCACCTTGTGGCTCTCTATTGGGTCCCCACTCAACATTAGAGCTCTATATAAATAGAGAAGCATGTGAGGAGACACTCATCAACATAGCAAGCTCATTCAACATTTTCTAGTGGAGGAAAAATTCAACTAAGGAGAAATCTTTCATCTTTCATCTTCATCATCATTTTTTATCTTGAAGAGGCTGCACATGTGAATTTGTATAGCCAAGTTTGATTAGCGTTGATTGATCAATACAGTCAAGTTTGACTAAGCTGTACATGTGGAATATTTGACCAAGTTTGACTAGTTGAATGCAGATTGTTTGACCAATGTTGACCACAGGTTCACACATGTGAGTTTGACTGCAAGAAGGTTGACCACGGCCCACATGTGTGAGTTTTACCATCAAAAGTTTGATTATAGAAAGCTAACTTTTAACTAGTTTGACCATCATTGATTAGCAACAGTTTGACCAGGTTTGACTAGTGATTTAACTCGAAATATTGGCATAGATTTCTAGACGAATTTTTGATTTGTAAACCTAGCTGAAAGGACAATTTCTCCTCAAGAAAAGATTGTTGGGTTTTCTCCCAAGGTTGGGTTTCCCAGTTGAAAAATTATTGTCTACTATGCATGGCTATCTTTCTATGATCGTTATTGTTTCTGCTGCTAATCAAGTGCTCAAAATTAGGCTCAAAAATCAAAGTGTCAGAATCTTGTTAAACTTAGCTTCAGACCATAGAGGTCGTCAATTTGATTGCAATGGTGTGAGTGACACTCAAATCTGAGCTCATATGCAGAAGTTATAGCAAGTCAAAGTTCAGGTTTGACTTGCTCACATGGTAGGTGTTAGCACTTGAAATTTCACCTCAGACTGAAAAAGGTAAACTCCAAGGCAACATCAAACCACTTAGCCTCGTAGCTAGCCCTACGGGGCAGGAGAGGGCTCTCCGGTCTAATCTCGGCAAAGATCTTCAACGGGCAGAGATAACCAATAAAGACACTGATTTAGGATAGTAAACTGATAAAAAAGGTTTGATTTGGGATTTTTAGGGTTTTGGTGGAAAATTGGGGAAAGGCAATTTTGGGTGCGGGGATTGGACACAGTTTTCGCAGGGGGTTCTTTGGGGCAAGGTAGGAGACTGTATTTATGCCTTTGATAAATGTGGATGGATGAGAATGACTGGTGAGAAGCTAAGGAGAGCAAGCAAGCACCTTGAATTCTCCTTAAACAGTTGAAAACATTGATATTAAGCAAACTTAAAGGCAGAGCATAGCAACCATGAATTCTACCTTAACACTTCATTTGCCTAATTTGCAGAAGAAAAAGTAAGAAGATGATTCACATAACAAACTTACAAGTACAAAGAGAAACACACCATCAATACATGTAACCACAGGAATCCCAAAAAGGACTGCAAAACCCTGGCCTTTCTTCCTTTGCCAAAAATGCAGAGATACAATGAGTAATACAATAGAAGCTTTCTCCCTTAAGAGTCCAACCATGAAAATGACTAAGAAAGTACATAATATAGGCAAGCTAACATCTTTCCTTGCCTCTAGGGGTCGAGTTCACTATCTTAGGAGTTGTTTCAACCAATTCCAAACTGAGCACTAAAATCTAGGCAGTCAAAACAACTAACTTCTATAAGCTAGGAAACCAATTCATTCATTAAATTTTTGCCTTTTTCATGAATGAATCTTCTAGAAGAGATAAATAAGTGTCAAAGTATCATAAAATTACATTATTTACATCAAGGAGGATCAAAATCCACTCCAAAAAGTTAAACCTAGTCAAAACTGCGTTTTGCTGAGCTGTAGGTGAAAAATTGAGAAAATGTGCTGATGCATAGTGCCCCAATCCTGAACCCGTAGCGTGCCTTTGAGCCAACTTGTGAGGCACTGCCCGGAGTCCAAATGAGGCACAAGTGGGCTTTTTGGAAAGGTCTGGATGTCTACTTTCCAACCCAAGTAGAATTTCCGAATTTGGTGGTCATTGCCCCTCCAAAATTGCAATCTCCCAAGACTTCTTCCTGTGTGTCAAAAAGGTGGCAGAAAGTCATTTTTTGCTTGTTTTTTTATCTTCCGAAGGCTCAAAACTTGGTGAAATTTCTTGGTAATTGCTGAGCAAGTGTATTTTTGCATGATAAATCCAAAAATGCTGAGTTTTCCTGAAATGGACCTCCCCAACGAAACGGTCGCGCGCGGCGCGCTACGCGTTGGGAAAGAAAACCTGTTTTTTGCCCAAAAAATTCACAAATGACCAAAAATGCTCAAATTTTTTTTGAAATTTGTGCAGAAGGTAAGTCATTTAGCACCATGCTCCTTCAAGGAAGCCTCAGCCAAGATGTGGAGGGGATCAGACCTTTTTCTTCGTTTTAGTGCCTTGGCCAACCGTCCTTTGAGCACCTTCATTTTTGCCTTACATACGTGCATTCGAGCCCAATAATGGTTTTTCATGTTCCGGAGCATGTCCTTATCTTTGTTATCCTTGGCCAGCAACCTCTCCAAATGAGCGTTCACCCGAATAAACATGGATTCTTGATCTATGGGTGTCAAATCACCGGGTCTCCTATGGGCCAATTCCCAGTCTTCATGAATCTTCCGCTGCTCATAAAGCTCGTGCTCATCCTCCAACTGTTTGTTGTGCTGCTCTAAATAGTTAATTACCCATTTTGCTATTTGCAATTTCTTTTGCAGCTTCTCGGTCCTTTGCTCTCGGATAATCTCCTTGAGCTTTGAGGCAGGAGAGCTAGCCTCAATATCAATGATGTCAATATTTGTATCACCTGACAATCCTTCCTCAATCATGGGCTGCTTGCCCCTCTCTGATACCTGTGCTGCTGTCCGAAGCGAGGCCCCTTCCACTTGGTGTGGAGATAACACTCGCGGTGCTGATGAAGAAGGCGAGACCCCTTCCACTTGATGTGGAGAAAATACTCGCCGAGCTAATGCAAATAAGGCCCTGTGGCCTCTCTGATATGTGACCAATGGAGGGGAGCTGACATGTCTGGGCTCAGGGATGTCATACTGCTGTGAAGGTCCTCCCTCCTCATGAACAACCTCAGGGGGTGGTGGTGCTGCGAAGAAATCTCGAGAGATGAAATCCTCCCAAGGAATACCCTGCTGGGCCAACTGATGCATGACCACAATCTTGGTCAAAGCATAATGGTAGATGCTCCTGTGTTGCTGTGCTGGGCTCTTTCTCTGCACCAAGGGCACCATCCTCTCAATATTCTGGCACATGAAAACTGGTATGTTCATCATCTGTACCCGTGTGAAATGCATGAACAAGCGGATATGATACGAATACAAACATGAAAATCTGCCCTCACAGGTGAAATAGCGAATGATGAGCCTCATCAAGGGTGCATACTCATCTTTCAAGAATCTGAAAGGAAACACACCAGTTACCTGCCTCATATATACAGGTTTAATGTAGGGCTCATAGTGAAATCTGTCCAATAGTTGGTGCTTGTTCCACTCTTCTCCAACATTGGGTATCCCTGTTGCTTGAGAAACAATCTCAGGTGACAATGTAAAATCCACCCCTGCAAGATTTACATGCCCATTGTGCAGATGCAAAACAAACAATCGGACCAATTCCCTGTGGTGCTGAATTTGGGAAATTCTCTCACAATATTCATAGCATGATTGATATTGGAAACATGTGACTGCAAGTGGACAAGCTTGCAAATAGGCCAAAGAGGTGGGCTCCTCTCTCACATGCTGACCACCTTTACCACCCCTGTGAGGCCTTCTTGGCACCTCAACCTCCGGTGTTGACTCACGGTCATCACTTTGCTCATAGTCGGTTTCGGTTTCTGACATGGTTTCAAGAGCAAAGTGGGTGAAATGTACTGTTGCTTCTGCTCAAAAACCTATTGTTTTAACTGTTGAAATGCTGCTTCAAGGGGACAAATAACATAAGGGAGATGTTAGGGAAGGGAGACTTTTGAGGGAACTGAGGGAAAATATAAGTAAAAGGGGATTTAGGGAAGGAATCATGACATATACAACATCATACAATTATAATTTGAGGGGTTTTATGGGAAGTAGGGTTTAAGGTTATGTTATTGAATTTTAGGGATAGGGATAGGGTTTTAGGGCTTTTGGTATTTTTGTTAGGGAGATTAGGTGAAAATGACAAGGGAGATGGTAATGGGATGTGGGGAAAAAAATGGGGGTGAAAAGGGATGACGTTGAGTAGCAAAAGCAAAACCCTGACCTTGCTTGCACTTTGACATTTGTAAGAAAAATACACATGAACTTCTCATTTAAAAATGATGACATTTAAATGCTCATTCAAGCTTTAGCAAGCAATATAATTTGATGTTTGGAGGCCTACCTGCAACCTTGAAGAGATTTGGGGTCGATTTGAGGTTTGAAGGCAATTTTTCTGTGTGTAAACCCCAACGCATAGCGCGCGGGTCCTGACGTGTAGCGCGCGCCCAACGCATAGCGCCTGTGTCTTTTTCCCACTGTGATGACAGCCCCGACGCGTAGCGCGCAGGTCCTGATGCGTAGCGCGCTGGCTCTCACAGCAATTTCGCCCAGTTTTTTCACTAAGTCGCCTTTCACACTTGCTCTTGGAGTCTTGGAGGCAAATAATGATAAAATGAAGGAAGGGGGGCTTTTATAAACTTGATTTGAATTATTTTCCCCTCAAACCCACTTTCTAATGTTTATAACATGGCACTTTTCAAAATTTAAATGCTGCTGACTTATGGTTTCCTTTTTGTCCTGAAATTGGTTGAAATGATGCTTTTTCTTGAAAATTTTTGCAGGGATAGCTTCTGAGGAGTCCTGGCAAAGGAGACCAAGGCTGCATGCCAACTTCTGGAGAATTTGAATTTTTACAAATTTTTACAAAAATGGGAAAATGACCTTGCCTTCAAAAACAGAGTTTTTGAACTCAAGGTAAAAATTAGCTATACAATATGAAATCATCTGAAGTGATGCTTTGATGGACATCCCTCTAGCCTGCTGGGCATTTATTGACCTTAAAAGACATAACCTCAAAAGACAAAATTGGACTAAACCCTAGACCAAGGACTTTGATTTCAAGACAAGACCAATGACCCGGTAAGGAATTTATTGACTGAAACAGACTTAATCCAGCAGTGCCAAGAGGGGAATACAAGACACAAGCTCCTCCATCAGGGTTATGGCATGCCTAATGGAATGCAATAAGATGACACTGATGAGACACCTACTTATGCAAATACAAAGAGCTTTGATCACTGATGTAGGGCTACTAGACCGACTCTAACACCACATATCGGAGAAATCAGAGATTAGTGCATCGCAATTGGCAATAAAATAGATGACACCCTTTCAAAGTTCTGATTACGATTAAGATTCCCTGGATTTGAGCCTCTAGTATTAAAGCACTGGGAATGCCTCAAAGAATGAAACAAAAGAAATTAGTGAAAAACCAAGGGCAGGGGGGCCTTTTCTCTCTCCTCCAAATGGACGCGTGGCACAATGAGATTGGTTTCGACAAGGGCCACTTGGCGGCTAATGTCATCTTGACGTGGCAGTACGATGGACATATGGCATGCAAATCTGGCATTTTCAGGGGTCCTAAGGGGGAAAACAAGGTGACACATGTCACCACTCACAATATTCCACATGGCATATGACATCACAATTGGAGGTCGCAAATCGTAGGTTGAGGGATATCAGTGTTTTGTAACATTTGCCACTTTAAAAAGTTTCGAAAAGGGAGCTCTGATGTTGGCACTAGCCCCATGGTCACAAATGGCATGAGGGACCAAAGGCGAAGTTGGAAGCCGAGTACCAAAGGGCTATTGCAATCGAAGATTGCAAGCATGTCATGACTCCAATATAAAAACCCCAACTGGAAACCTCTAATGGGGAGAAGCTCCGATATAGGGCACGTGGTCATAAGAGTTAAGGTGCTAAGTAGTTAACACAGGAAAATAGCCCTCAAACAGTGAATAAAATCCAGCCCCGGAAGAGTAAGCTAATGGTCGAAACCCTTGGTCTTACGTGAAATAATGCAAGAAGGGCTCAAAGCAAAAAGGGTCAAAGTAAATCAGGGTTCGTTGTTTTGCAAAGCCTATCAAGTTTAAAATTCCCAATATAGTAATGTTTCGATAGCGTGGTATAGAGATTTAAATATGTAATGGGTCGGCAGCCAAGGTATTAAATGGAGGTATGTGTGTCAGGAATATTTAGTGGTTCAGCATGGAGCTCCAATTAGTCATACAATGCAGGAATGTAAGGCCGATCTCCACTTCTTCTCTATGACAAGCCAGCACAGTTGATCACTACCGACTTTAGGGAGTGGTGCAACTAGACAGTTAATGCGAAAGTGACAGGAACCATTCAATCAATAGGAAAGGCGTACTGAGGCAGAGATGTGACCTAAGCAAAGGCCATCACAGGGTGGCAGGGAGATATTCCCTCCCATCATCATTTTGTTTTCCTTTTTCTTATTTTCCCTGTAATTTCTATATTTTCAAGAATGGAATCAAATCTGATATGAATAATTTTGGGCAATAGCCTTCGCATGTTGAGATAGCTAGTCTATCACACAACTGGAGCTCAGGCCGTGATATTTTGTAATTGTTTTCCAAAGCCCCCCCTCTCTATATAAATAGGGGGAAGAAACACTTAGAATAGGTTCTAAACTTCTGCACCCGAGGGGTCCAAATTCTGTGATTATTCTTTTGGTTCTATTTGCTTGTTCATGAGTGATACATTGTTGAATGTAAATGGACTAGTGTTTGGACTCATTTTGAAGGATTAATGAAACTCTTTGGTGATTCCTATAAGAGTTGTAATCAGTATGTTTTCCTCTTTGTATTTCATTTCAGGCATGTCTCTCTTCTACTCAAATTGTGTAATGAAGTTGTTGGTTTCTTTCTCTCATGGTTATATGTATGCTATCGAGTAGTAATGGTCCCCGTGTTAATTAAAGATTTACTTATGTACCTTTATGAGCATAGATTACGTATGTTGATCAGTGACAAGTGTGTCCATGAGGTATAGTGTATGAAACCTTAATTAGCGCTCCACAATTCCTATCATTCCACCTCTTCAGTCTTCCATACTTCTATCGGAGCATTGCTACTTAGGATTATGTCTTGTTTACATCCCTATGCATCTATTTCCTTCCTTTCTCTCCTCCTCTTCACTTTTACTACAACTCCAATATTAAGCTGCTTATTGTTATTTGTCGACCACTGGAACAAGACATTTGTCTTTGAGATTGACCCAATTTACCCCTTGTGCATTTTGATCCATGTATTTGTTGGGTTAACCTTGATGAGGGCATATTGAATCAAACCCCCTTTTATCTTTTCAAACTACGTGATAATTAGAATGCAACAAAAAACCCCCACTAATAATATTCCAAAGCACTCCTCTATCTAATATGTCCTAGGCACTGGACTACAATCAACCCAGAAGTTGGCTCTAGGAAGCTTTCTATATCCCCTAAAGCACTGCGTTGTAGGTGCTATAAAAAGAGACAACAGGGGGAAAACCATAACAACTTCTCTTCTTATAAAATCATATCAAAGTGAGACATCTAAGACCCAAGACCAATACATCCACAAGCAACCAACTCAACCCTCCTTCAGATCTCCAATCAAGTCAAGGCAACAAGAATCAAAGATGGTCGGGCCTCTTCAAGACAATAATTTTGTACCTGCAAATTTTCCCCAACACCTTCGCACAGTTTCCCCGACAATTTTAAAGAACAGAGTTGCCCCTACAACTTCGCAGCAACAAAATTTTGGCTTGTAGTTTTGCATAATAACCCAGTAACTTCGCACATGTGAACCAAAATAGGTAAAAACTCAAATTCTTCTTCTTTCTTGTAATTCTCCCTCTTCCTTGGACTTTACACTTCTTTTTCTTCTTCCTTTCTCAAAGATCGAACTTGTGAGTGTAAGCATGAAAACAACAGGGAAGTCTCTTCCTTTCATAGCCATCTAGGAGGTCGAATTGGGCCTCTTCAAGGTCGACATGACAAGGCAAGGCCGACTTGGTCTTGTGGGACAAAATGACTCTTTCTGACTCAAGAATAATATTTTTCTTTTATTACAAAATGTCCAAATTGGACTTTGACACATGAAAAAATTTCTTCTTGACTCAATAAACCCTAGAAGCATGAAGAACATGATTTTGACTAGAAAAATAATTATAATGATAATTTTCTTTTACTTCTCTTTTCTTATTACAATAAATATACATAGATACAAGTACAAGAATAATTATGAAGACTGAATCTAGTTACATTTTCCAATGACAACGAGCTCCATTAACCTCTAACAATTAAACTTGCAGTTTTGAGGATGTGGTCTCATTTGGAAGAAAAATGAAGTTTAAGGGTGCAACACTATTTGTAAACTTGGTTTTCCAATGCCAAAATTAAAATAGGTTGATACACTGTAAATCAGAACAATGTGTATGAACAGTATGAAACATCAATAATGCAAAGTTAAATTGAGAATAACTCTTGAAATTTAAATAGAGATAAATAGTCAGAAAATAAAATCTAATTAATTGAACAGTAGTATGAGCAACAGTTAAATCTAGAACATAGATGAAGTGAAATTAATTGATAAACCAAAAATTAGTAAATTACCTTAATATAAAAGCATATCTATATCTATATAAATGACAACACCATTATAGAGAATGTACCTAAGAAGTCAGTATCTTGAGAAAGAGCAGCAAATGGGTGATTGAGTGAGTAGAATAGAAAATTTATCTATGAATGTATGATAGAGAAGTCGTTTTTATAAGAATTTGAAAATTATATGAAAGAGGGATGTGAAGGGTTGTGTAGGTAGGTGATTGCACAATAGGGAGTTGGTGTTAACAAACAGGGAGTTGGTGCTTCCTTCTAGTTGGTGCCTTAAAAATCCATAAGTTGGTGCTTGTAGAGAGAGAGATGGTTGAATGCTTTAGTAGGCTTTAGCCTACACAAAAAGTGTTATAATTTGAAGTTGGATATCTATTTTGCATCATAATAAAAACGAATTTGTGGTTTTCCCAGTTAGGTTTCCACATTAATATCTTGTGTCCAAATTTTATGAGATTGGTGTGCTATTGTTTATTACTGTGTTGCTAAGTATTCTTACTTTGAACAAGGAAATTTTTTTGGGTTAAAATATTGATTCACCCCCCTCTTAGTATTTTCCTAGTTTCTAGTAGACATAACTTCATGGAAAAGAAGAATTTAATCTAGAACTCATACATGTTCTATGAAAACATTCTAATGGGGTAAAATAGTCTTGCAATTTTATAAAATGATGAGTAAACGAGCTTTTAGATAGTATTATCATCAAATATATTTGAATGGAACACAAAACTTTGTATCTTGGGAAACTGTCGAGAATGAGATTGCCTAGTTTTTAAAAGAGATCTCATACTAGAAAATAGAAGAACATTTTAACGACATATTCAAATCTTCATTCCACTTCCTCAATTCAACGGATGATACAAAGAAGAAAATTCAAAGTTATGCAATATACATTCTCCCTAATAGCATGTAATAAGAATTACAAATTTAATAGTTTAAATGACGTAATAATTTTCTACTTGTTTACCCATATCATATTTAGAATTAATAAAAAAAATAATGCAATGAAGTATTAGAAATAGAAGTTGAAACCTCTTTGAATGTGGCAAAGATGATCAATAAAACCAAGCAAACTGAGCGATTTCCACCCATTAGTAACTACTTCATTGTAGAACTCTACCTATTAGCCAAGCGATGATACCACTAAGTCAAAGTAGGAATGATGGTTCTAAGTTTATTTTACAAGGAATTCAACCAGGAAAACTTCCACTACCAAGTTTTGCAAAAGATAAAACAACTATATTCACCCACGTTACCTACCTCTCTCAACACAAGAGGAATTCCTTCAATAATTATCAATCCCTTGGAAGTCTCTCCTATTAGTGCTTAAGTAAAGGAATAGAAAGTTCCAACTGATGTCACAAAAATTCCTCGTATATTACATGGTTCATGTCTATTTCAATAATAAATAGCATATAATTTCATGGCTAGTTCAATCTATAACATCTTGGTATTGTATTTCCTACTAGTTTTCTAGCTAAATCTCCTCTTCTTCTTCTCTTTCTCTTAGCTTCTCTCCCTTTTCGAATTTCTCAAGTATTCCCCTGAGCTAGAAATTCCCTCTCTATGTCTTTTTCCAAGAATATATGGGGGACACCTTGCCAAAGTGTAGGAATGATGGCTTAACTCTAAGCATCTGTTTTCTCCACTACCCATAGATTAAATAAAGTGACACTAATAAGGTAGGCTAGACAGGAAGAATAATAAACAAATCGCTTAAACCCCCTTAATGTTAACGATTGTGGTATCATAGCCCCTATAGGCATTCATATTTGTTGGTCTTGGTCATCATCATTTGATCAATTTCAAAAGTACAAATATTTACAATGCTTACAACACCATGGTATATCTACCTCTTTGTGATTAGTAATAACATAAAATAAAAATATTCAAGCATAGAATATAATGATTTTAATTACAAATTTTCCAAGGAGAAAAATTGGGATGTCAACTAATGTTGTTGATGAAGAAGTCATGATTCACTTTGAATATCATAATGAAATTTTTGTAGGTAACAAGGAAATCTAGCATAGGGTATTGATATATAGGATCATGTTATCAATACAAAACATAACACTATTCAAAATAATTTGAGGAAAATTTTGATTGAAAATTGCTATAACTTTAGTTGAATGTGAAACACCTTTCTGGACCCACAAAATGTCAAGAAAAATGTTAAATCATAAAGCCACACCACTTGCATATCCACAACTTGAAAACATTGATGAGGTAAAATCCATATGGACATGTGGTAGATTACCTAGTTCTTGTTGACCCATTGAGAGTTCCTAGTAGGGATGCATTTGATCAACCAAATTGTTTTGACTACCAATATAATGTAATTGGGGGAAATATTTTACAAAGGCTAGAAAAAAAATGATTCAGGAGCTTCCCAATAACCGTGTTTTTGTAATAGTCAAATGTACCAGTTATTTTGGTTTAACATATGCAAAAGAAAAGTTATTAGCATGGAATCATATTACAAATAGCGAGCATAAGATTTCCATGACATTCATAAAAAGGGTGATATTTATCCATAATTTATATCAATAAATTTTTCATGGGACATATCAAAAGTTGATGCGAGCTTTGGAAGCAATGTAGTATGGAAATAGCTTTCCAATTGATGAGGAAAGTGTGAAACAAAAAAGTTGCAAAGAAAGTGATGCCTCTAAAATTATAAATAGTGCTTTTCAATCGTACTTTTGAATTGGGTAGACATGATATTTTATTAGTGATATCTTTAGCTTACAGGAGAATATTAGAATAAAATATTAGAAGGGTAAAAAGGGTAAAACCTTAACATGTAGCAAAAATAGTGAGATGGGTATCTAAATCAAGAGTATGCCAGAAGCAATGACTATAACACCTTAGAGATTGATGCAATGAATAAAGGATGAAATTCTTATTTGGATAAACATATTGTTTATCACTAAGTTTCAAAACTATTTCTACAAGTATAATGTAACCAACAATGTTTGTATAAAGAGGAATATTCAGAATATCTTGAATATGAGAATATCCATGATAGGACAAGCAATATATTTATATAAGAATGTTTGAATGTACAATTAATATATTTTTCTTACAAATGAGGGCCCTATTTTTATACTGGACAAGGTTCCCATTCACGAATAGTCCTGTCCTTTTAAGACATGTCTATTCAATATACTAATTATCATTAATTATTTATTATATATTTATGTTCATAGCATTGTCTTCTCCATTAGAAAAGATTTGTCCTCAAAGCTTAGTGATGAAAGGATTCATATATTTTTGTTTCATAATGTCTTCTCGTCTCTTTTATTCTCAGAACTTTCATCTTCGATTATACATGACGACATGAACTTTTGAGTGTGGTACAAAATTGTTGCACTGTAGAATGATCTAACCATGCTAATTCAATATTCCATGGAACCTTACGCTTATAGACCTTCCAATATGAAATACTATCATGAGACTTAATGGTATTGGTTTCAGTATTCTTTGGAACGTAGATCAATTGTTTTCATCTAGAGTGATCTGGATATACTAACTAGTTGAGATGTCCACTCTTATGAGTTGGGTACCAATAAGGAGTTCTTGTGACTTTATTTTCACTTATGAAGCTTGTGATGATTTCTTTATTTACTCCAGGTATTGATGTTGTTGAGTTGATTATGATATCTTCACTTGGAACTTTTTTCATTTGTACTACAACATTGGAGTATGTCTTCACTTCAATTGGATTTGGACTTGTCTAAATCATGATACTATTTGGGTTAGTGTTTGTTCCCTTTTTCTAAACTTGGATAGTTAGTTCCAAAGACTTTCATGCTTCTTTTGTGATAAGCTATTCTAATTTGTTCTCCAATTATTTCTTACCATTTCTAAGCTTCTTGATTTGTGTGAGTAATTTTTGATTGGGATTTTTGATACGTTAAATTTCTTTAATTTCTATTATGTCAATATGTTGATGTCTATAGTTTCATGTTCTCAATTCTTTAATTTCCTAATTTTTTTCTAACAAATTTTGATTGAGGGTCTTCCAAGTGAGATTTTTCTTCATCTTTCAATAATAGAGTCTTTTTGAGATCTTGATTCTCTTTTTCCAACTTCTAAACACTTTGTTTTATATCCTTTAATTTTTTAATTTATGCAAGTTGTTTTATATCCTTTAATTTTTTAATTTATGCAAGTAATTTCTCACTGTGATCTTTTAAGTGATAAAATTATTTGTTTTTGCGAACAATTCCTTATTTTTTTCTAATAACTTATCGTCAAACATATGTTTAATATCTTCATATTTTTTTCATTGTTTCACTACTTCTTCTAAATTTTTAATTCATAGTTGTGTGTCATTTTCCCATTCAATTAGAGTAAAGTTTTGTGACACTTGTAGCATTCAACATTTTGGTTTCTAAATGATTTGCAACAAGTAAGACATTCCTCTCCACAAAAGGTACATTTTGAAAAGAAATCAAGGTTCCATATATAATTCATCTTTTCCTCTTTTTTTTGTACATAAGACTATTTCTATTATATTAACAGGGTAAAGGTAAATTTACATCATGACTGAAGTCAAGAACTCTGCTCCTGTAGGAAACAGAACTGTCCAAAACAAACATATATGAAAACTGTCAAATTTACGTCCCACGTAGGGGACCGATCTGTAATACATATGACAGTGCAAAAACTCCAAAAAACTAAGAAACACCCAAGATCCCAAAAACTATTCGCCTTACAATCATGCCCAGTGGTGAGGGGCACACTGCCAAAAAAAGAGGCATGGGTGGACGAGCTAATCATCAGGGGGCTCTTCTATGATACGGCACCATCCCATGTCTGGTAAATCCTCTGCTTGAGTCGCGTTCTGAGCAGCAGGATTCGGGTCGACCATCATCGCTTCTTGAGCTCTGCCCGTCTGTTCATTTGCCGCCTGCCGAGGAGCATTTTCAACATTCAACTGTAATGAAGAAGAGGGAGTCGGGATTGCCCTTGAATTCCCTAACTGTATCCTTATATCTTCTTCTTGGCTTTCTTCCTGAAAAACCACCGTGAAATACGCAGTGATCCTGGTTCTGTTCAGAGCGTTATCAAAGGTAAAGATGGCGGAACCAGAGGTAGGGACAGGTCCGGGGCGAGAGCTGGTGGCGCGAGATCTTCCTCTTCTGCTGCGAGTTAAAGTCTGACACCTCCCTGACAATTCACTGGAAGACGATTCAGTTGGAGCACTCCTAAGCTGCCCTTTATGGTAGCCCATCCTTGGTCTCAGACGAGGCATCTTGACAATGACGACAACAAAGGTCCAGGAATGCAGCACCAGAGCACTAACCAACTGTTGGCAGTAGATTTGTCTTCTAATAAAGCCTCCTTTGCTGATCTTGAACCCGCCCTCCTGGTGTGCCAAACCTGGTTCAGAGAAATCCCTGCTTGTATCCGAAACCAATGACCAGACAAAGAGATGAGTTACTGAGATATGTAAGTGAAAACAACAGTATGAAACACTGAAAAGAAACGTGGGTAGGAGAAGATTTAGCTTTGCTGAGAGGGCCGAGCCCATTGACACAAGAACCTATTTCCCCTTAGGCGCCCTGGAGTTCGTTGCAAGCGGGAAGAGCAGATAAACCAGTGAAGTTTCTGTCTCCCCAGGCCCTCCCCAGGCCTTATCATTCTTTGTCATGCCTCGGGAAGCTCCTCCCATTACTGTTGCATTGATGGTTCTTGCCTTCTGCTGCAGGCTGGTGCGTGCGGAGGTGGTTTCCATCGCTCTAAACCTGGTGTGAGATCTGAACCGTTTGCATTGCAATCCCAAATACCCATCCATACGCTTATGTCGTGCGCCAGATGTTGTATCCTCTTTACATTCCTTGTACTGGTCAGGCAGGTAGCGTTCTACCTTGCCCAGCCCCTATCCCGTCAGTTTAATTCTCACCGCAGGCACCCGCATCCGGGAAATTCATCTTTTCCTCTTTCTTGACTTTTTTTTTTATTTTTTTATTAAAATGTTTTATATGTTTCTACTAAAATATTTGAATTAAAATATCTATCTCTATACATCTAATAAATCCACTTATATATATATAAAGCCAATTTCCTATTATCCGTAGATAAAGAGATAGACTTCCAATTTATGGAAGAAAAAAAATGACAATATTATTATGATTGCTATTATTAATTTTTATTTTTTGAACTATCCTCTTGTATTATGAATATATTTTATTCATGTTTAAAGCCTTTTTTCTCAAAATTACTAGTTTTCATAAACATTCCTTTTCTTTTCTCTTTTCATTAATCCTTGTTATTCTCTTTGTTGAACTATTTAATTTTGGTTTTATGCTTTATTGACATTTTTCTCTATGTTAAATAAATTTTATATTTATGAATATTTACTTATGTAATCTAAAATATGAATAAAAATATATTTTTACTTTAATTAGTTAACTACTACTTTTTCTTTGTATATATGATGCTTAAAGGTTTTGGTTTTTAAAAATAGTATACTTATTTAATGTTTGTTTAAAAAAAAATAGTAATGAAATTGTCAATTTTGAATTTCAATAAAAAAAAAATTATTTTGAATAAAAATTTATTTTTCAGCCTTATAGTCAAGTTTATTCTTATTAATTAAAAATCATGATTAAATTAAATTAATTCCACTCTAATTATTTATATATAAATTCTAGATTAATATATAAAAAACATTGATTCCCCTTTTAATTATTTTGAACTTTTGATTATTATGACCTCCCCACATTCAAATTTTCCTAATGTTTCTTTTTTTCCAACATCTCTCACTTATTTATTGCTCTTGTTTTCTATTGGATTTCATATTTGTCTTGAGGATAAGCCACAATTGATGACTCAAAATGTCGACAAGAAAAAATTCAATGTGAGTATTCTAAAAATAGAAGATCAAAATTCTCTTCTCACAAAAACCTCTAACCTCAAAATAAGAATCTTCTCTCTTTTTCTTTTCTTTTTCAATAAAAAGATTCTCAAATTTTCACTTTATTCTCCCCATTATATATATATATTACTATATATAAGCCTTTTAATAAAATACCCTTATTTACATTTTTTAACCCAAATTTATCTTTCACCAAAAGAAAATTTTAAATGGGCCGCCCATATGGATATGCACATCAGGTATGGAATGAATTTTAATGTACTTTTTCCTAACCCAATCTAATTATGTTTATTTTGTGTATAAATGCATCTTCGTTTATAACTGACATTTCAAGAGAAAGGTCACACTTTTGATATCTATTTGAGCTGGGGACCGTTTCTAAATTTCAGGCACAATAATCGTCCTCTGTGATGCACTTTTATTATTTGAAGATCAATTGTGGCACAATAGTTGTTGTTTTGTTATGCACTTTTATTGTTTAAGCATGAGGAGTACAGTTGTATTAACTTTGCAAATTGATTTTTCTCCGCAGCACACGGTCAGCGACAGTTGCAACGACTTTTCAAACCCAATGAATCCATACGATGTTTGTATGGAAGGTGGAAGTGGCCTGACAGTCAATTGTACAGCGGCTGTATTTTCTCCCCTTTTGTTTTTTCTATGTATTTATTTATATATTTTATAAAATTATTTTTATTACACACATAATATACTTAATACAATATTTAAATGGTCATTGGTGTTTTTTTGTTTAGTCAACAACCTGAAATTGGATTTGAGAATATGGTTAAATGTATTAAAAAAAGTTTGTGTCTAATTGTCAAATTAGAGTGGATTGATACCAATGTCACGAAAAAAGTTTGTGTATAGCAAAATATCCAGAGTATAAGAATATCCATCCTAAGACAAATAATATATTTATATAAAAATGTTTGAATGTACATGTGATATATTTTGGTTGAAAATGATGGTCTTGTTTATATACTATGCAAGGTGCTCATTCACTAATAGTCGTGTCTTTTTAAGACATGTCTCTTCAATATACTAATTATTATTAATTATTAATTATATATTTATGTCTACAACATATAAAAATATTGAATAATAAAAATGATTGATAGAATGATAAGAATAATTACAACAAGTCTCGTGATAGTATACTTACATGCACTGAGTAGACACGAGGAAAAAACATATATACCCTTTAACATTTCATTAGACTAACCATATTATCACTATATAACAGTGTTTCCACTCTCTAAGGGAATGTTTTGTTGTCAATGCATAGTAAATAAGATTCTCTCTAGTTGTGCACATTTCTATGGTGGAATCAAGTTTATCTAGTTTTAGGAGTTTGGCTTCATCCTATTTTTAGTTTTGATCAAGTTCCTTCATATTATTTGCATCATAAGTTAAAGTATTTTGACTTGATTTTTTGACATGAAATGTTTATGCTTCTCAGTAATATTTTTTCCTTGCTTTCATTGTTGTATATTTGGTTGTTTTCTCACTCATTTTCAATTAATTATAATTGATTCTTCTTTAGAGTGGAACATCCAAAACCATATACTATACATATTCAATGTTTCCAATTAAAATCATTGACATATTCATCAAGATTTGTGGTATAATTTCCCAGCGGCGTCAACCATTTCACACAAAGCACCATATTATTCTAGTAATAGGGTGTAGCGCCCTATTTGTAGTTCTAGTTATTGGATTTGAACTAAGACTTTATGACATCTTCCATCTTCTTTAACCTTTCATTCATTATCAACCATGGCAGAGAGGCCCATGGTGGGGTACACAAAAAGGTTTAGATGTTTACCAATAACAATGTCTGTAAAGTTATGAGAACTGCCAAAATATATAAATAGGTTACATTTCTATCTTTTGTGGCTTCTTGAAGCTTAAGGGTCTTATGGTGTGGTTTCCCTATCATGGTTTCTAATGGAATTATAGGTTTTTTCTCTTCTTTTCTTGAATATTGGATCGTATCATGCTTTTTGAGATGTGGTAGAATGTTCTTTGCAACTAGTTGTCATATTTGGTCTTTTCGAGTAATTGTTTCTCTTTGAAGTTTGTCTTCTTCATTTCTATTTTTTTAGGAACATGAGATTGAAGCTACTGATACTTTTGGCAGTGTTTCATAATAGTCAGAATTTGAATATTATCCTATTGATTTTATTATCTGGTTATGAAACTTCTACTTGCTTTCCAACTACTATTTTGTAGTTTCATAATGACATGTCTTCACATCTATGCACTAGAATCTGAATTTTATCACATTTACAATAATTGTTTTCCTTCATTTTCTCCATGATTGAGTCATGATATTTAGTGATGTTGTATTAGCCTATTTCACTGTAATTTATTGTCTTCTTTAAAAACCAAAAAGTTGCCTCATGTTGAGTATTAAGCTTTCTTTCAATTATATTCACCATGTTTTAGGGTTCAACCGAATTCTCAGGTCTTGATAGTCTTAGCTTAGTATGAATAATGGATTTTATTCCTAAAATATATAATTTTAGTTGTTGATCCTCTATAAGGTCTAGGAATCTAGTAGCTATGACTTCCCATTCATGTTTGTATTCATCAATTATTATTTTTAGTTGTAAATAAGACCTAGTAAATGTGTCATCTTCTTCATCATTGTGAAATCTCATTAGAAGATTGAATTTTTATTTTTTTTTCGTCCTACTCCTAGATTGATATTAGCCGCAAAAGCTTTAACACCATTTAGAAGTTTCTTAGAATTTAGAACTCATAAATTTCACCTCCCACCAAGAAGTTTCTCAGATATTAACTAGCTAAAGCTAACATTAATGCTTTGATGAAATACAAAACAAAAGGAAAATGACAACACATAGTACTTCAATCTTTAACAACCCCAAATTTCTAGTCAATCCAAGAGAAGAAATACAAAATCCTTTAGATAAGTCTCAGTCCTTTAAGGCAACCTTATCCACATCTTATCATGCATAGATCGAATCTAAGAAACATTGATTTACAATAGTAAAACAACCATGATATCTTTAATTATAATGTTAAATATTTTAACAAAAATTCCATTGACTTATGTCAAATCAACAAGACATTTATAGTTGGAAATTACCATGACCATGAAGAACATAGATGGTCAAAAATTGAATCTACAAATTACATAAGTATTGGACAACAAAACAATTCATTAATATAAATGATGGGCCCACATAATGTACATCCTATAGGCCCATATCTAATGATAATTCGTCAATGCCACATGTTTTTTTAGCTTGCATTAATAAACATTTTGATAGATGCATGATTATTATGTGTACATTAGGGTTGCTCAAATATTACTCCACCTTTGGGATATTTTGACTTCTTTGTGCAACTAAATTGAATGACTTGACGAATTCTATGAGGATGCTCTCAACTAGGTGTGAGGAGATATTTTAGGGATATTGTTCCCTCCTATAGAAGAATTTGAACTTAAGCCACTTATGTGCATTTAAGGTGACTTGACCTACTAGAGGAGCATATTTAGAAGATTGGGAGACATCACTACAAATAAAGCCCTAATTTAGGGAATTTTGAGGGAAATCATCCCTCCTACCAAGGATGTTCTTCCCACACCTTGGATAAATAGATTTGAAGGCATTACCTAAATTTAGTTTCCTTTTTCTATTGTATCCCCTGCTCTATATATTTAAATTTTTATAATCAAGAAATGTGTATTTCATTTCAATAGTTCAATGAAGAGCATTTGTATTATTTAACCAACTAGTGTTTCTTGAAGGGGTCTGATCATCTTGCATAGAGCCCACCCACAGGAGCTCCAATCACCCTTTTGTACTTTATTTCTTCTCATTTACATGTTTTCTTATGTTGAAATTGTTTCTGCATTTCCTTTCACTGGAAGTAGATTAGTGTATGGTGGGCTTTCACATTCTTTTGAAGGTGGAACCAATAGTGATTTTTCTTTCCTAAGTATTGTGATTTTTACATGAATGATTTATGATTTTTGATGCATATATTTTCTTAGAAAAGCATGTCCTCTCTTTAATTTGCAATCCGGAATTTCCTGTACGAGTTTCCTGTAGTATTGCCAAGTTTCTTATAGCTTTGTTGTTGTTCCTGTAAAACAGTCTAGACCCCTTTATTTTCATCATTTTTCTTCATTTCAATTCATATTTTGTCTATTAATTCATCAATGGCACTAGGAAATATGGTCTAATAGAAGGGAAATCGAGAATTTGATAGTCTTCTTTTGAATTTAGTTATGAATGCTTTTGCTTCTAAAATTTTGAATTGTGTGATTTAGATATTTGTGTTCCTATAGTTTAGCAATAACCTCTTTATATATACAAACTAGTGGTAGCACTTTCATTTTTGCCACTTAGTGATGGCATATTTCTTCCCTTCAAGTAGAGTTAGTTGAGAGTTGATTTAGAAGATTTAGCTTTGAATGAGTCCTAGTGATCAAACATGAATTTATTCCTTTCACTTGAGCCAATAGGGTGACATTAGCCTTCATTAGTTCGAAATAGTATCTACATTATAAGTACAAAAATTTTAGATTTCACATATAATGCACAACACCTCTCAAGTTTGTATGAACCCCAGGTTGACAATTAGAGTTGAGAACGACATGAGGATATCATTATCGTCGTAATTCTGCAGTTCATCAATGCACAATATGAAGTTCATGTACATACCATAGCCTTTTCATGAGGCTACTAGAATCCACTATCTCTTCAAAGCCCTAGCTACAAAAACAATTAAAAACCCTATCTCGAACAAGAGGATCCAACAAGCATGAACTAGTGAATTTATTCCTCTGATGTAAGATGTCTCTTCTTCTTTTTCTTCACATCATACAATTTATGATTTAATCTCAAAAGCATAATTTTCACATCACCGAGAGATAAAGCCCTAACCTTATACTTCAATATGCTCTAAGAAGATTATGAAACCCTAACAACTAAGAGTGAAATAAATCAAGTACAAATAAAGAAATAAGAGAGAGATGGTAACTAGTACACCTCTCCTAGTCACATCTCTATGCAAGCATGAATACAAATGATATATGAGTGATTTGAATGAGTAAATGGATATTCTCTTCCTATATATATTATATATATATTAATTATATATATATATATATATATATATATGGGAGTTGGGGAGGCCAACAAAACAAGGTGGGTTGATACCCTTACAACCAACCTATAGTACTCCCATTTAGAGTCTCACAAAGCTTTAATATGATTTCCTACACAATAAAACCAGGTGTATCCATTCTCTGAGATGATGTTTCTACCTTTACCTCTCTTTATCCTAATTTTATTAGTCTCACCAAACGTATTTCCAAAATAATTGGCCTAAAGAATTGCAATGTTTACCAAGGAATTAATATTGGACAAGGTAGGAAAATACATATGTTCAAAGGCAATATTTTCAAACTCATTAGGAAAAAATGGTATGCTTAAATTGGTGCATAAGTGAGGTGTAGTGGCCAATTTGCAAGTGAATAGATGAATAATTAAAAAAAATGAAGGATTTGTTTATACCAATGGTGTTTTCTTTGGCCAATTTTCAATGATGACTTTTTGATGGGAGTACCTTCATAGAAGATTATTATAAAAATATATTTTAAATCAAAATTTCAATGCCCACTTCATATTGTATTCACTTACATATAAAAGGTGGCTCGGTTAGCAAACTAAATATATGGTAAAGCAAATCATCTTTCTATATAGGACTAGTTAGCAAGGTTACATCAACATTGTACTTCTCTTTTTGCATGTTTGTCTTCAATTTTAGTAGGTCATATCTTTTGCATACAGAGTTTGATTGACCTAGTTAAAATTACAATGGAAATCCCTTGACAGGCTCTTAAATGTGCAAAGAAATTCAGTATAATGTCAAGTCATTTGATTGATTTAGTTGTGGGGATCCTCCTACATCAAAAACCATGATATTTCCCATAGCTTGTGATGTAAAGGGCATTCGGATGGTGAGAAACACATTTATGAGAACCAAAAACTTTTGAAATGTAGTTATGGGGATTATCAGTGGGATACAACTCCTCACGTGGGTCACAAAGGTAGTATATTCTTTAGTAACCACAAGTCTACAATCAAGAAGTTTTCACCTACTCTTATTGCATAGAAAGGTGCTTCTATAGCTTAGTATGGTAGAGATGTGGTCACATGGGGTAACACTTCTATAATTGCATCCTCATATGTTGGCTTACAAAAATATCATACTTCTTAAAAAATAATAGTACTACTATATGTTAGCCCAATATAGATGAAAACATAAATTAAAATATATAAATATGTATGAAAGAGAGAGATTTGATATGACACATAATATAAAAGTTGTTATGTAAAAAGATTAAAAAAAAGAAACCAGATTTACACATGAATAGAAATATTAAAGGGGTGAGATTTGCATAAAAATATTATTATAATGTAAACATAAGTATATCAATAATAATAAAATTTGTATTTTTACATATCTATAGCACCTACTTATGAATTCTAAGTTATATGGAGTCGAGTGAGATATAACTAGCTTATGGAATTAAAAAATTACAACCGAAGGGATTTGATCCCTTTCATTACTTAATAAATATAGCATTAAGATGGATGTATCCTAGTAGTAATGTCCACCTAAGTCAACCAAAACATAGACAAATTCATACCACCAGCCATCCTTGTGTTCTTTATGGGCACACCCATTTACCCAGTTGTGCCTTGATCTCCAAAAATCCACATGATTAAGATCTTTATCTCTTAGTCACACTAACCCACACCTATCCCACACAGTATAAGACTACCCCTCTTAACATAACATCATTACTTTAGAGTGTGACTCCACTAGCTTCAAACTATTTGGTTGCCCCTCATGTAGGTGACCTCTACCCTTACTGTGCCTCCATAACTATTGTTTGGAGTTCCTTTTTAGATTACCTAGCCTTTTAACCCACAATGAGAGTGTCATTTAAGGTTATCTAGCCTTATTTTGCATAATAAGAGTGTATATTTTAGGTTTCTTGCTCTCCTTTCCCATAACAAAAGTGCCCTTTTTAGGTTTCTTCACCTCCTTGTCCATAATGAGAGTGCATTTTTTATGTTTCTAGGCCTCTCTATCCACAACAGGAGTGCCAAACTCTTTTACCATAATATTTTGTGGCCTTGAATATATATAAGAGGCCTCGCCTCTTCAATAATAATATTTTATGATCGAGAAGATATATTAGGCTAGTAAATATTATTTTTGGGACCATATCTACCTTGGTTCTTGCATCAAATTTCTTTTTGGACCTTTGCTCCTCTAGCATGCCCTTAGCCTCCATTTCCTTTGACAAATTTCTTTGATTTCCCCTTATTGTAATATTTTTTTGCATCAAAGGTATATATCTTGGAGTGATGTTCCATATCAAATATCATTTATTTAGCCCCAGTGGAATGGTATAAAATAGTTTAAGGTTACACACACTTCCCTAGATTTTATAGGTCATAAAGGATCTAAAAATGTTTTTCCTTTGTCATTTCTCAAATGCAAGACCTTGTAATGAATTTTTGGTAAATTTGATTTTTTCTCTCAGCCATCATTTCCCCTTCAAGTACATTCATTGCACTATCATATAACTATATCTTTACCCTCTTTGATAATGCATTTGGACTCTTTTCGAACTTTCAAAATTGATGTAGATTCCACCTCATCTTTGTGAGGTCTCACCACTTTGAGTTTATTTCTTCCATTCATCAAATGGTGTTCTCTTTCTCATATTGGTTACCAAAGTTTAGCCTGCATTTGTGTTTCAACACCCTTGTCACCCATCCCCATTAAGATTGGGAGGCCTCATTGATCCAGATTTAAACAGGAACGCAACCAATTACAGAGATAACCATAAACACAGAGATGCAATGGAAATAATACTTAATTTCATTAATGTAAAATACTGAAATATGCTTACAAACAGAAATGGAGATAAACCAGCTAGGGCGATGGTAGCTTATCTCTGAGAAGAGATGTGGCAGCTACATGCCTCTAAACTGCCTTACAATGAGGCTCAAGGGCCTTTTTATTATTGAACAATGAGAGCAAACACTAAACAACCAAAACCGTAACCCGAGGAGATGTAACACCAAAAGTTTATGGGCCCCGTTGGGGTGAGTTGGAACGCCAACCTCCCGGGGTCGTGACTTGGTCATATTATCTCCGTTTGACGCGCATTATAACCCGTTGGAAATATCTCTCCGAGGACTATGACAGAAAAGGCAATTTTAGACAGTTAAGCACTGGTGGTAGATTTCCAAAAAAACGTCGTTTAGGGCCTCAAAATGGCTCCAAAAGTTTAGGACCCGAAAAACTGCCAAAAATAGTAAAGTGTGCTACAATTAAGGAAACTAAAAAACTGAAAGAAGCAATGGTGGGGGTCCAAGTGGAATTGGCGGGTGGCCACCAATATCCACTTAAATCATTCCTCCCCCCTTAGGAAGCAATGGTCCCCATTGCGTTGAGTTCCTCCATGAGATGAGGAAATTTCTGTTGAACTTGGTCCCTGGTGAGCCACTTGCCCTGGTGAAGGAGTTAGCATGCTTTGACAACTCAATACAGTTGAATATTCTGCTAGCGAGTGTGCTTGATCTGTGTGTCCATGATCCGATCAGTTGCAGCTTGTTCCATGCAATATGGATTTAACTCTGTGGGTGTGAGTTGTTCTGCTATGTCGGATGTGTCTAGTAATGGTGGAAAGTATGGCCGTAGGCAGTCCACATTGAACACTGGATGCGGGTCAAGGAATGGGGGAATGCTAAGCTCAAATGCATTGTCGCCCACAGCCTTGGTAATGGTGTAAGGACCATATCGGAGTGGTCTGAGTTTCCGATAGGCTCCGGTAAGGTGTTCCTTTTGCAAATGCAACCAAACTTTGTCGCCCACCTGAAACTTGTGTGGCACCCGATGTTGATCATGTCGCTGCTTGTACTTGGCATTTGATTTCTCTAGAATGTCATGGACCTACTGGCGAATATGTTGGAAGTGCTCAATGAAGTTGTTTGCCTTATATGTTTTAGACTAGACATGAGCCGAATCTACGTGAGTAGCTGCAAATGGCATGGCCACATTAATGGGACATAGTGGCTGGAATCCCAAGCCCACCTGAAAAGGGTTGTGGCCAGTCGAGTTGTGGAGAGCCCGATTGTAGTTGTGTTGAACATAGGAGAGGCTCTCGTCCCATGTGCTTGGATGCTTTGAGTTGTATATGCGAAGAATGTGTACGATCATCCTATTGACAACCTCTGTCTGGCCATCAATTTGAGGATGGAAGGCTGTGGACTTAGTGAGTATGGTGTCCAACATCAACTAGAGAATAGACCAAAATGTACTGAGGAACCTGTTGTCCTGATCTGAGATGATAGATTGTGGGATCTCAAAGTGTACCCACACTTGTTCAAAGAAGAGTTTAGTAGTGGCTTCGGTTGTGATATTCTTTTTGAAGGCCGCCATAATGGCCATCTTCGAGAACCTGTCAATGACCACAAAAACACAGTCGTTTCCATGCTTAGTGGAAGGAAGGCCTGATATGTAATCCATGGAGATGGATTCCCAAGGCCGACTAGGGGTAGGCATCGGGGTATAGAGGCCTTGCTTCTTGATGGTCAGTTTGGCAATGGCGCAGGCAATGCATGATATGATGTACTTCCCAACATCCTGTCGAAGATTTGACCAATAGAAATACTTTTGCAATAATACCACCATTTTCTCGACCCCGAAATGCCAAACAACTCGACTGTAGTGTGCTTCCCAAATCATCTTGGCACGCTCAATTGAAGGAACACAAAGGTGACCCAGGTGGCATAACAGGGCATCCTGGAGGTGAGAATCTGGAACATGCTGACCCTCCAAGAGTGTCTGGTATGTGTGGCTGAATTCTGGGTCACTTTTGTAGAGAAGTGGCCAATCAAAAGTCTCGTGCCCACAAGAGTTGAGCACGATGGTTAACGCCATGATCGGTGGTCGATTGAGGCAATCTACAACATTATTGGTGTTGCCCTTCTTATAATTGATATTCAAATGGAACTGTTGCAGGGATGTGGACCACTTCTGATGGTGATCATTGTACAATTTCCCTTGGGTCTATATGAACTGTAGGGGTCAGTGGTCTATGTGGATGACCGTTTCCTTCCCCAAAATGTAATGCTTCCATTGTCGACAGGCCTGCATAATGGAATACATCTCTTTGTCATAAGTGGGATACTTCCGGATTGTGTCTGAAAGGGTTTCACTGTGATATGCCACTGGATGCCCTTGTTGAGTAAGGACTGCCCTAATAGCATAGTCAGAGGCATCTATCTCAACCTCAAATGGTTGTTGTAAATCTGGTAACACGAGCACTGGTGCCGTGAAAAGGCGATCTTTCAACTCTATGAATGCCTTCCGTTGAGATTCAGACCAAAATAATTTTGCTTTCGCTCCTCCCTTAGTGACTTGACTCAAGGGCCAAGTGATATGAGAAAACCCCAACACGAACCTGCGGTAGAAGTTGGCAAGACCTAGAAAG